>JAQQBR010001834.1:4365433-4383081 GCA_030347285.1 Microctonus hyperodae
AAAGGGGAGAGTGAGTTAACGATTATCTACAAGGTTAAATTATAAAAAAAAAGTAAAGAGCTGGCGCTTAATTTAAAGCAAAAAATATTTTAAAAATCTGAGCAAAGCAAAAGTTAGCATGACAAATAAAATAATATTTGGACAATTGGACACAAGGATGTAATATAAAATGTTTATATAATTTTAGATTATTTTATCTCATTTAGAGATGATATTAACAACAATAAAATTTTGTTTCTCACCTCATGGCTTCATCGTCACTGTAATCAATGTCAGGTTGAACTGGTGGCTCATTTGAAAAACCACTGTCGTTACTACTGTGAAGAGATGTTACTCCTTGGGGTGGTGGAACTGGTGGCACTGGGGGCTGAACTCTACGACCAGCTATTAAAAGTGACGGTAAAGTTCCTGATGGACGGATCTAAAAATAAATTACAGTATTAAAAATTTTTTTTAGTACTTTTCAAATGATATAAATTGTAGAAAAAAAAAAAATATATCGCAGCGTTTGTGCTTGAAATCATTTCCTTCATTCCGTGGAATAATTTAACTTGGATAAAAATAATAATAAGATGAAATAAAAAAATTTACTGAATAGAAAGAATTTCTTTGGAGAATGAAAAATATTTATTCCTCGGAATGGAGAGATAAAAATATATTTTGTTAGGATTCTTACAGATTTTGGCTGGCGTCCCGTAGGGGTTGCAACATTGTGCGAGCTATGGCTCTTTGGTACATTGATGGGCGTACCATTATTTGTACTAACATTGGCAATATTATTGTTGTTACTACTGTTGTTGTTACTAGTATTCGTGTTGCCATTACCAACGATAGTTAGCTCGTCAATGGTTGGTGGTGGACGTGAAGGTGGTGGCTTACACGGTGGCATTGTCCTCGACTCCATTGATCGTCCATTATTAGTTGCATGATTTGGTGATCTACAAAAAAAAATTACATCAAGAAACAAATTAAATAATACCATAGACAAAATAATGAACAAAAAAAAATCCACGCAACTTCCAAGAATATACAAACACGCACAAGACTATAATTCGTCAAATAAAAAATTGTCTTCTTATTTTCATATCACGAAATAAATAATTTACCAATCCTCAGAATTTATATATCATATTAAACTTGATAACAATATACATAAAATTTACGTGACTTTATGATAAATTTCAGAAACCAAAATAAAAAAATCATTTTATCGTTCTTGATAAAGGATTTTATAGTCAGCCATCCACATACGAACCGGATGTAAGAATTTCACATTCTCTGGCAACGTGTCATTTCTTTTTCCTCTTTCTACTATTCTAAAATTCCTATCGTCTATATTTTTTTTCTCCTTCTTTTTTCTTTTATTCCTTCGAATGATATCGAGGGTTCACTCACGCCCTCCTTCATTTATGAGCCAAATGGAATACGACCGAGATGGAACAGTACGAACAAGCAAGAATAAAAGACAGAGCACGATCCTACTCCGTTTCTTTTTCTATCCTCTATCAACACACACCCACGTATGTTATACGTGAGTAGGGAGCACGAGGACAAGTAATCAGAAATGAGTGACTGTATATCTTTACACTGAGATTGCTTGTATCTTGTTTGGCGTATTGTGACGTTGCAATATATAAGGACAAATGCAACACACATGGTTTCGAATCCAATGATTGGACAAGGGAATATTGTACACTAGAGGAGTGGCACTGACAAAGGCATGTCAGGTCAAATTAACTTCATCATCATGAATACACGTATGAAATATTTACTATGTCATTTTCTCCACAATTCAAATACATTTATACATATAGATATTTATTATTAATCCATATATATATTTATATAGACATACAATTACGAGGTCTATTGCATTCTCATATTCATGTTCATCCGGTTGTTTGGGCGGGTCATGGCTCTCAAGTAATCGATTATTCATGCTCCACCCCTCAACTCTATTGAAAACACACGCGACCATGTGAATTCTAACTAATCTAACGAATATTGATAGGCTTCATATTCATTTTCCTTATCGCTTTCACTCTCTCTATCTCTTTGCGTCTAGTTCAATAAATGTTATATGAACTCAAACTCACCCCAAACTATCGTCAATTATAATTTCAGTGTAAGCTAACGGGAACCAACCGGAACTTTGGGTGCGAAGGTTCTCTCCAAACTGCCAACCTTTTTGCCGATCACCTGGAAAATATAAATTATTATAAATTAATTTTGTTTATACTGGTATTTTGTACACCGCGCAAAGAGGAGAAAAAAAATTGCATACAACAAATAAATATTAATTTTAGTTTTTTTTAATATTAGTTTTTAATAAATATTAATTGCCTGAAATAAATAAAATTTTTTGGTTTGATGAAATGAATTTTGTTGACGCAATTTTTTTTTTCGAGTGTAGTTTAAAATTATTGGAATTGAATGAATTCAATACTCAACCCATTAAAGCGATAAGATCACCCTCGAGGAAACTTAGTTGATTTTCACCAGAGCTAAGATAAGCAAAAAGTGCACGAGCTAAAGATGTTTCACCCCAAACACCAGATGGAATTCCCGTAACACCTGAACCACTACCAATGCCACTGTTACTGCCACCACCACCGCCGACAATGCTGTTACGTGATGGCGGTGCCATTGATCTAGGTCGTGGTGGTGTTTCTGGTGCATCTGAAATGATAGAAAAAAAAATAAAATAAATGAATAAATAAATAAATGAATAAGTAAAGGAATATATTAGTGATTGATTGTAAAATAAATGATGGGAAGAGAATAAAACGTTTGATTGAATGAATAGAAAATGAAGATTGGTCGTTACATTCTCGATCGATATCAATTGAATTATCCGAGCACTTTTACTTTGACGGAATTTTTCGAGTGGCGGAAATAAATAGAATAGGAGGAAAAGAAAAATATATAAATAAATATAAAATTCGTAAACGAGACCATTTGTATCAGTACATTGGAGTATCGAGTACAACAATTTATACAGATCTATATATATATATATAAATGTGATATATAGATATGTGTAGATATTTCGAGGCTACAGTTTCAATAGAATATACATTGGGTAAAACGAATATTTTGAAATTCATCGGGGCATGTCAAGTATATAACAAATATGAAACAAAAAAAAAATTTTTTTTTCCTCTGTTGATTTATCAAAAAATCATTTGCGCAATTTAAATAAAATATAACTTTTGCTGGTTTAATAAATATTTGTACATATGTATGTATTGATTTTTTGTTTTCATTATTATTTTTGCAATCAATGAAGAAAAAAAATTTTTTTTGTTTGTTTTTTCAAGTAAAATATATGATGAAAATTACCCGGACCAAGAGAAAGACTTGAGGCATGAAGATTAACTTCAGATCTTGCTCTTGAAAGCACTGAAGAGAGATGTGATGTGCCTCCAGTATGTAAAGACGATGGTGGATGAGACGGTGGCGGTCCAAGACGAAGTTCTAAACAAGAACTGTCCATGCTTCTTGTCTTACGCAACTGCGAACTCATAGTTAACTCAGAGCCACCATTCTCTTCATCATCTGGCCAGAAGGAAACTTGCTGTTGACAGATAGACATGTGAAAAGTCATTTGAATGCAAATATATTTTAATTATATTTTTTTAAAATAATATTTCAAATGAAATCAAAATAAAATATATTCAAAAATTCTTACTCGGAGTCTTGAAGCAAACATATCTTCCACCGATTGTGGTAAATATTCACGAGTATTTGCAACTTCACGCCAGTCGTCTACAGATGGATGAAGAGCGGCGAGTGCAACTTCATGAAAGCTTGCATAATGCTTTGCCAAGGAACATTGTCGTTCCAAAACAAAACCATATCTCCTTCGTTCCTCTGTCATAGCCTGAAATTATTTGTAAAATAAAATGTAAAAATAAATAGTAATGAAATTTTCTACAGTGATGAATATATTGTAGAAAATAATTCTCACATTTTTTAAACTCTGTTCACAGAACTCATCGAGCTTTGATTTTTCCTCCTCAAGTATTTGCATATTTTTCAATTCTTTATCCATAGCAATTCCACTTTTGCTCGCACCCCGAGATTTTTTACGTTGTTTTTTCATTGTTGCCGCTGCTTTGCTGTAAGTTTCTGACCTCGTTTTATGCTGTTGAAGGAATTTTTTCTGTTCACTCTGAACAACTTTTGTATCTTTCTCTAGATTCGTTTCCAAAGGCACAAGTAGATCCACGTAAAATGCTTTCAACTGAAAGAAAAAAAAAAATAACAACACTCAATAAAAATTTAATTAAACGAACAAGAAGTAAAATTTCCCTCATTTTTTTTTTTTCAACTGAACAAAAGTCTGCATCAATATTGGACATTTCAATTGAAATAAAGTGTACATACTCGTTTATATTCAATATAAAATTAGTATTATTTGTCATTTCACACATAAAAAAAAAATTGCTTCACATCTATAGACATAAGATGAATGTTGAGCTAACAACTGTGCTGTTGAATTTAACTGACCCTCATCTGACACTTGACCCTGTTCTCAGCATAATTATACAACGGGTACAGTGGTAGTGATGGCAGTAGCGGAATGAATGATGGAAATTTCAAGAGTCCTTTGTAAGGCGCCGCATGAATGTCGCGACATGTCTGTGCGCTAGATATTATCATGGCTTAAGTGTGTATGACACACGTATACACATAAAGACATAGCAATGAGAACGAGTGAATAGTCCGAGAAGTCAGTGAAAGATGGTTGCTTAATTGGCGGCCCTGCGGGTGCTCTCGAGACCTTTCAAAGTGATGAGATAAAAAGGTAAACGTGGGAGGGAAAATTGAGCAAAAACGTTAGCGAAGTACATGGAGAATAGAAAGTAAAACCTGACTCCCTTGTACGAAGAAAATACCACCAACTTTTCTATTGGAAATTGTTCACTTTTTTATACGCACTAGTTTTTTGCATTACACTCAATGTAATTTTCTCAGTGAATAAAAAAAGGAAAAAATGTAGAACAATTTGAATAAAAAAAATATACAACGCTATGGATGCAAGAAAAAAAATTCTTTGGCAAATGAACGAATATGAGTTTTTGAAAACTAAATAAAGTGACGTAAAAAATAAAAAATAATAGGCAAGGGAAAATAAAAATTATAAATAAAACTGGAAAATAAATTGAGTATAGGTTATGTTGAATGTGTATTGGAATAGGAGATATCATCTTTTTTATTAGTGGAAAAACATGAAAAAAAATTTTAATTATATATATATCTTTGATGGCAATATCGAAAACAAATTCGTAAAATTTCATTCACGTGTTTGTCATTTTATTTGTACATTTCTGTCCGTTTTATGAGCAGCTATTTTTTTTCCATTATTTATTTGTGAGCAACAAACTTTAATAATACGTCCAATTATGGATATTAAAATCAAATTAAAAAACAGCGAAAATAAAAATCCCTATACACATAACATTATCATTCATCACTTCATTCTCATACAAATTCACTCTCTAAATAATTCATCTGAATAAAAAAAAATGTGAAATAAAAAAGAAAATTGCAGCAAGGATGAAAAGTTTTGAGGATTGGGTTTCTGCTTCGTTGGTGAGGACATTATAAGGCGTTGGATTTTGCATGTACTCTAAACCCTCATGAGAAAAGTTCTCACACCATCTTTGAATTTAAAAATTCATACTTAGCCTCAGTGCAAAACTTTTTTTGTGTCATTTCGCGTGTGTAGGAACAAGCAAAAAAAAAATTAAACAAAAAATAAATGAAAAAATAAAAAAGCAAATTACAATAAAAAAAAAAAAAAATATGTATAAAAAGCGAGTGGAATTAACTTCTCTCGCCACTTTCCAACAGAAACAGGGGTAGGTTAGTTAGCCAATCTCACCCCTATATATATTTTATATATAGATATAAAATAAAATGAGGGTTTTTGCGTGACGTTGAATAAAGCGCCAAAAATCTCATGAAGTCACGGACCTTTAATGTAACTCAGCTACCCCCTTAGGGGAAGCGATGTGCAAAGCTCTTCGATCTGCGAAAAAAAATAAAATAAAAAACGAAATGGAGAATGAAGAAGACGACAACGCCGACAACAAAGAGAGGGAATCAGTAGAATACTCGTGCAAACATTTCTCACTGTGCAAATTCAAACAACGACTGACAACGACGCCCTTTTCCGAATCCAAACGATTCTCTTTCAATTTCGTTGCAGTCTCTATATCCATTCATATACCTATATACCCATGACTTTTTACAATCAACCAAAACATCCGCCAGTAACTCTAAGTCAAGTGAACTGACAAAAAAATTTTCGTTACTATTGACATTCTAAATTTTTTTAATCAACACTTTTAATTTTCCCTTTAACTCTTCAATTAATTTTTCTTTTTATTTAAATAACTTTAAATTATCAAAGTGACGTACAGCGACCTCTGTGTTGTAATATTTTATTTTAAAAACTACTCCCTTTCTTTTATCTCAATTCTCTCATGAATCGCGATAGTATTCTGCTCACTTCTGGAGTATTATAAACTTTGAAACCTCAAGGCACAGTCGAAGACAGCTTTTAATCGGATCAACAGAAAGTCTAGTAGCATACCTGTGGGTATAGTAGCACATATATATATAAAACACATATGTACAAGTTCACTGGGCTTCTCCCTGAGGGGACAGTTTGCAAAGACTATGCATGACAGCACACATTTGGCTTCACACCCATCCAAGCATCATCTGAGGTGTAGAGAAACTTTTTTAATTCCTATTAATAAAGTTATATAATTATTTTGAAAAATATATGTATTTATATCTGTATCATATTATTTTTCTGACGTTATTTAATTGAAGGGAATATGATACTATACGATAAATTGTATAATCCAATATTGTTTATAATAAATAAAATGATAACTACAAGTGGATAAAAAATAAATTTCAGTGATATTTTAATTATTTTTATTCTGTTAATTAAATTGGAATAATTATTTTTCAAGAGTTGACACTTGTCATTTAATATAGATATGAAATATTTATTATTAAAATAATTTTTTTTACAGTATACAATTTATTTTTTAAATATATATATATTCTAAATTGAAAACTATAATTTGTAATTTATTTTTCATTCTCATTCCCATTCTAAAAATGTATCTATTATACAAGTTTATTTATTTATTTATTATTCTATTTTCTTTTTGTATATTTTATTTATCATTCACAATTGGAAAATATTTCACGACTTTAAATCGAAGCACATACGCGCCCAGCATCGATTCAAAGTTCTTCCATGCTTGTACGTTGGTGCAAATAGAAGTAAAAAGATAAAATAAATAATAAAAAAAAAATCTTCATTCCACTGAACACATACCAACATTCGAATCTAATTTAGACCTTTTCCATTCCGGTGACAATGCTCCTTCGTTGCATTTCAAATCGGTAAATGCTCCTACTCTTTCACGAGAATAACAGAAGAAGACAACGAAGAATAGTCAATAAAAAAAAAAACAAAAGGAAATAAAATAACAAAATTAAAACAAAAATAATCGTAAAAAGGTCGAATTGATCTGGTCAATGTCTGAAGGTCTGTGGTATTAACACGATGAGATGTGAGTGTTTAAAGTTGTAGTAGAAATGGTGAGTGTCTGACTACAAGCGACGTGCGACATTGTTCACCAGTTGCCAGTAGATGAACGTAATCTCAGAAAATAAAGTTAAATCCCCCATCGTATTTGCGTGTGTATATAGCCCATGCTTTGCACTTTATTTTTTCATTACTATACAGAGGTGATCGAAAGCAAAAAGTCAGGACGATAAAGTGAAGTACCATTGAGTGACAAGCGCGAAAGAAAACGAAGAGGCGAAAAAGCGCATAAAAAAAAATAAATAAATTAAAAATCGAAATAATAAAATATTAAACAGAATTATAAATATTTAAACAAATAAATATATACTTGAGTATAAGAGGGAAATTACAAATGATAGAGTGATCTTTTGTGCTTTTTATTCACACATACAAACACCCACTCCATTTTACTTCTTTCTCATTTTTCGTTTGTTATTATTATTTTTCTTTTTACTTTATTTTTTTTTTGCGGCATTTTCTCTTTGTTCCCCTCGCAGTGCGACGGCTCCTTATCCAGGAATATTTATTGTCCCATTTCGTTCTCTAAGTATACGGTAAGAGCCACATTTTTACGTTCATTGTCCGGAGCAGAAGTGCAAGGAAAAAATAAAAAAGTACAAATATATAACAATGTATATACTTGTATAGTTAGATATGACTGTGCCTTGAGGGCGTGCAACAACCATTGCAAAACGATCGAGATAGAAAAATGTTTCGTTTTGTGGTAAAAGTCATCGTGTGTGCACGTAGTTATAATTGAGACCACAAGATTTTAGCAATAAAATTTCGCTCATGTCGTTTGAATATAATTGAAAAAAAAAATAATAAAATTATTCATTTTTTTTATAAATGATAAAAAGAAAATGGTGAGTAGTGATAGACAAAAGTAGAAATAGATAAATTATAAATATGTATAAGCCTTTAAGTAATTTCATCTTGGCATTTTACAAACGACTGTGTAATTTATTTGCCTGTTATGAAACGATAAAATAAGTTTTTATGCAGCATGGAAGCACGGTAAATTTATACAAAGCATTTACGACATTTTTTATTAGTAATAAAATTTGTATAGTTATTATTTAACAACAAAACATGGAGTATAAATAAGGTTTACACTGTATACGATCGATGAATGTAATGAGATATAAATAATTGTCTAGTATAGTTACGTATTTTAAAAATAAAGAAGAAGAATTATAAAAGTATAATAAACTAAAATGATGATGATCATCATAAAAAAGTAGAAAATTCTTTAAAAAGTCTCTTGAACTTTCTAATTAATATTCCGTGGGCAACACTATACTCTAGAAATTTTCTCAACTTGCTTTCAACTCTATTCGCTTTGGCACGATGTCGTTTAGAGTCAGTTTTCACACGCGAGCAAGACTATTTTCTTTCGTTTTCTCACCACACTCTCTTACATTCATTCTCTCTACTTTCCCTGCCCGCGACTGAGTGCATAAATCAGAGCTTTTAATTGCCTCTGCAAGGTTTATTTAAATAATTTAAATACCCAATGTCTGTGGAATAGAGCACCATGAACACACTATTCTACTGCAAAACTAAACGAAAAACGATGGAGAATCCAGAAGTGAAACGGAGAAATTCTATCCAATTTCAAGTGGCATCTACTCGAGTCAAATTCTCTCACTCTATCACACATTTCACTATACATCTATTATTTCAATCTCATTCTCTCCACAAATTTCATTTTGCCATTCCTCGTATTTACGTTATTGTGAGAATAATCACGAGTAAGATAAACTGCATCACCATAATTTTTTTATTAGTTAAATTTAATTTATATCACTATCAAACATTTATACATATTTAATCTCAACAATTTATTTATTTATTTATCCATAAATATACTCACGATATTATTTTCTTGCTCGTTAATCTCCTTGTACACTTCAACAATTCTCATCAACGCTGATCCTGAAATTAAAAATAAAACAAATATATAATTATCATTCATCTAAAATTAATTTCACATCAAATTTAATTTTATAAAAATAATTCATTTCTTTCTGTTTCATTTATATAAACTTTTTTTTTTCTACTACTCTTTCCCAGAATGTGGTTATATACAGAAAAGTTTGTAACAGGAATGAGGCGGAGCAAAGGTGATGCCATCAGAGAGAGGTGTATTCGCGGGAAACGGTTACAAGTAAAAAGGGAATGAAGCAAACGGTTGATGCGGCATGCGGCGTCCTGAATAATTCAAAGGCCAGTGGCGATACTTTAATCCAACTTGGATATATGTATATAGCAAACGACTATCTATATATATATATATACATAGCCATGAGTTGGTAGAAGGTTTTATACGCGCGCGGGTGCGTGGATAACGCCAACGTTTTTCCAAGCGACTTTTCTAAAGCTCGGAACACACTATTAGACGGGAGCAAAGAGATAGCATCAACACCAGACCTATTTCATTCTCTATTTACACCGTGCCACCATAAAATGCAGCTGGGATTTTCCATAAAAAAAAAATGAAAACCCAATTAATTAAATAAATATATGACACTGTATAATTCACAATTTTATTTATAAGAAAATGAAAATAATCATTAATAAATACTCTTTCTAAATAAATATAATAATTAAACAAATGCGCAAGCAGAATAATTAAATAGATAAATAAATAATTAAATCAAATAAAAAATTTTTTTTAGATTAAACAAAAAAAATTATAAATATCAGAGAAATGGATTAAATTAATTAATCAAAGCTTTGTATTATCTATATTAATGTCTCTCAATCTCCGAGTGTGAATTTATATAAAATAATCTCTATGACTATATGCTAACTATAGTGACAATGTGAAAATGTGTGGTGATGTCGTATCTCAAACGATACAATGTTGTAATCCTTTGCAATACGTAAAGCTCAAAGCAGCGTATCGCATGGTCCAGATGCATATATGTGTATAGAGAAACACAGTGTCGCCCCCTCAATGAAGGGATGGGAATAGTTGAAATAGCGAGAGAGTGAATATGTATGTACGAGACGAGGTAGATATGTGGACGAGATACGAAGAGAAGTAGTAGAGGGTGTAACGCAGCGTAACGACGCTTATGGGGCTTTGGTCTCAATGTGCGGCTTCACTATAGAATCAGGTTAATACTTGTGCCAAGGGTTTAGTATAACAACGTAAACAGCAACAACACCTTCATCCTCAACTATTACTATATTACTCTCTCACAATAAAGTATTCACGTAATCAAGGATATCTAGTGCACTTTTGCAACACCAATAACATTACTAAATTCCATAGAGAGAAATAAAAAATTTATAATTATGATATTACGAATTTTTAAATTATTTTTTACATAAATCTGTCAATATAAAAATTTTAATATTTCATATTTCATATATAGAAATAGTCTAAGCTTGAAATAAATTTATTTTATTAATTATAAACATAAATATTATCCAACTACACTAATTTTTATTAGTATTATAGAACATTTCCCCTCTTATTTTATTTTATTTTTAAATTTATTTAACGCAATATCATTTATCAAAAATATCCATTTGCATAATACACTAAAATTATTCATAATGTGTTGAAATATTTTAACATTTATTTCATCACTTCATTTATTTAATAATATTTCACGAATGTGTCATCATCTACTTCATTACATATAAATGAATGTATGTATAAACTCTGAGCGTCTTTTCACCCTGCTCATAATTTGCGCTAAGGTGGTTTGAATAATTAAAGTATAAGACGAGGGAGAGGAAAAAAAAAATGAAGAGAAAGGTATAAATTCGTTGAGAGCATCGTAGTGACGAAATGGCCGGAAGCTCATAAAAGCGTGTAGACCCTTCCTGAATTGTTGATGCGATGAGAAGGACCATTCCACTTTCATTCACGAATGAGAAAGATACGAGGAGAAAGTGAATTGCTGCACACAAATACGTAAACTTCTATAGTGACGACCGCACACAGTGTGTATATAAAAGTTGGCAGTGCTTTCAACCCTTATGCCCTAAACCTTTCTTTACATTCGTTGTCCTCGTCCTGCTCTCATCTCATGATTTTCAGGGACCACCTGCAACTATAATACACCCTCATTCTATTTATACCGCCACCAATGTGCACTTACAAGCACGTAGGAAATATTCCTGACCACGTGCAAGCAATGACTGCCACATTGAGACAAGAAAAAAAAAAATGTGCAGACGAAATGAAATAAAATTGCAGCATCAAAAAAGTTCATTGGTTAAACGCAAACCTTTTTCTTCTATATACATTTCCTCATGTTATCTCGCTTTGTCAACCTTTCCACCTTATTCCTTCCATTGAAAACCACTGGCAGTGCACTACAAAATCGTATTTACCGTGATCCAATATTTGTGAGACAGAGGGTGAAATGCGCGTGTTCATTCGAATGCTCTGAAACATTGTCCATTCTGTTTGACTCGTTTCCCTTTCACAAAGTAGTATTCCACCACTATTGCCAATGATACACAGATTGCATGCCAATGTGAATTAAACTCTGTGTCACACCACAACTATGTACAAACATACCTTGTCCCTTTATTTTGCAACACTCTCAATCCGATTGGCGATCACACAATTGCATGAAGGGAATATTCGAATGTTTGGCACGAATGGAAGGAATTTCATGGGAATACTTCCGTTTGAGCATCCAAAGTATGCAAAGAGAGCTGTAGAGTAAGGTTAGATATATAAAAAAGTATCCGGTTTGTGCTTGTTTTTCCTCTTCGTTATACGCATCCACATAAATAAATGTGTACCAACATGGGTTTAATATTGTTTTATTCAGCTGCAATGCGGATGAGTGAACTGGTAAGTTCATGCTCTTTCCTGTAAACCACTAGAGTTTATCTTTGCATTTATATATACTATTTCGTATGTATACATAGCATCTCTATGTATATGAATGAAGTTGCAGAAAATTTCAAGAGTTGTGATGGTATATATAGGTATGTATAAATATATATAACGATGTGTGTATCCTGGCGCTAGAGGCAGCAGTTTTCCTACTGACTCGCCACAATTTATTCCATTCGACCCATTTCATTTCTCGGTCGATGTGTGCGCCGTTACGACACTTTATTTATCCATTAAATCCACTGATGTACACGATGGATAATACAATATGACTCATGTGAAATATTGTTCATCATTCACGTACATTTAATTCGTATATTAAAAAAATAAATCATAGTAAATTTATACCAAGATTAATTGTCTTGAAATAATATTGAAAAGTTAATGAAGGGAAATAGTAGCAATTAATTTCTGAATAAATTACCAATGAACATTAATGAGAAGTGCATTGCTGTATCGCATACAGTGGAATTCAATTAAGAGAAAAGGGTTATTGGAGACGGTCGATACATAAATGACTCAATAGTTAAGCGTCTGTTGCAATTGACTATTGAACATTGTCCATTATACGATAACGAAACATTTCCTCAATGCAACATTTTCAATCAAGTCAACCTAAACCACTCACCACCGCCCCTTCTACTATTAGTCTATGTGTCATTGGCACTGACCAAAAGCTCTCGTAATCTCGTTTCACTCTCTTAACTTTCCATTTCACTCATTTCATTCTCTAACACACAAAACAGCGGTTTAATTATATTGTCTCAAAGTTTACTAAAATGTTTTACTTCAACACACTCACAATTCCTACGTAAAGTTCATTAGTTAGTCAACATTTATATACATATATATAAATAATATATACACACAAACACATCTATCTAGTTAGTAAATTAATCGAATTATCAGTAATTATATTCACACATAAATTTATTTAATTTACGTATCATTTTAATTGAAGTGAAAAATAAAAAGAAAAATTTATTCAACTGATAAAATAATTTTATCATTTTATATATTTTAACCTCACGAAATAATAAATGATATATTTTATTTTCTCAACGACAAATTATCTACAATATGTTTTAGCAACCCAGCAATTTTATCCAATGTTATCAATCAATTGAAATGAAATCCTATTGAAAGGCGTGAAACACGTTATACCCGCCTCGATAAATCGAGAAGATTAAATTCCACTCTCCAGTCGGTTCTCCCTTCAAATAAATATATATATACACACAGATACACATTCACAATACATATGTTTATACATATATACACAGATAAATCCAGGAACCATCGATTCTTGCCACCATTCCAACGATATTTCGTACGACGACTCCTGACGTTGAGAAGTGCCGCCTTAACAGCCACGTTTACTATCTCCTTCGACCTTTCTCAAGGCGTTTGTTCACAGAAAAAAAAAAGGAAAACAAAAAATGACGATCTACATTCTAAAAACTCAAACTTCTCTACATCATACTCAATGTAAAAGCACGAATCGAATATTAAATACACGAATAAACAAATAAATAAATATATCTAAATTCAAAAGACAAATAAACCGAAAGAAGAAACATAGAGACGATAAAGTTGTAAAAGAAGACAACAGAAAATTGATGGAAAAGTTTGAATACACAACCAAGTGAACTTTACACACTTATATACACACATACACGCACATAGTTAAGTTGAGCTTGAGATAGTTTTCCGCATCTGTGCTTGCGACGCGATACCAGTATAGAATAACCATTTTCCTTAGCGTTAACCGACTCTTTGCCGAGCTTTCCAAACAGCGAATATAGACAGAAGAAAAACCGGGAGGTTGTGTATATAAACTCAAGAGCGCGATGGTTATACATATATAGAGTGTATACAGTAGAGTGTATATTGCAGCAAAAGAGGTAGAGTAGAGTAGTGAAGATAAAGGCAGAGGAAAATGAAGGAACAAAGAATAGAAAGTGTACAAGCTGGAGAATGTAAGAAAATAGAAGTGTATTACTGTAGAGAATGGTTGAAACAACAATTGAGCAACTTATATCGCAACTACCCCATTTCTATACATATATTTTCTTCTGACTGTCTTATATAAATATATACATATACATATATACCATCTCATTCACTTTATTTCTACATTGAGGGCAAGACAAACAGTTTTCAGCCGCTCGACCGTCTCGAACTAATTAACGTGGGATTCAGAAGCATCTCATACTATTACTACTACTACTACTACTACTACGACTATATTTATCTCTCAAGCTCTTCCAGAGCTTGCTGTGCATGCGAATCCAGTTACAATATATGTATAAAGTGTGTGTTTTAAAGCACAAACATATATACAGTATGCTTCTCGCCAGTTCTATCGCTCTCCCGAAGGTCTCTCGGCCTTCATATGTATATATGAATAGAGCGGGGGGAGAGAGAGAAAGAGGAGATGTATGGGTTGTATGTATGAATGGAGTATGAGGGAAAAGCGAGTGTAACAGCGGAGATAAAATCGACGCGTAAGCTTGGCGGAATAGCGGGCGCAAGGCCAATCTCGGTCTACGGATCCAACCGCGTCAGCAACGACTTGGTATATAATGGGGGAAATTCACTTGAGAGAAATTGCTGTTCATTGATTACAAGTCTGTGAGTTAAGGGATATATAGAATAAGGATGGGGAAAAAGTGGAGGACGATGAAGAAAAAAAAATTTTTTTTTTTTTTTCGGTAATTTCATCTTTTTTTCTACTTTCGTGCGTTGGACAATTGGATTTTATATTCGCGGGGATGATAGTAACAGAGCTCTGAATAATATAATTTATAGCTAGATATATTGTTGAAAAAAAAAATATATATATGTAATTTATAATTTATTTGTGAATCTGTTCTCAGCGTGTAGCCGAGAAAACGAGTGTGCTTAATGTCACGAATTTCGTCCATAAAAAAATATACACACTATCAGGAAATATACAGACGTGTGTGTTTATGTGTTTGCATGGGTGTATATATTTTTTTTTCTTGTTCGTTGTCAACCCCTTACATATATTGCACAGCCCTCTAGCAACAATTGTGCAAAGAGACTGAACAAATTCAAGATATGTATATCCAAACACACGGGACATTTTATCAGAATGAGTTGCGATATTGTGACGCAAGGGATTGCAAATATTCAGAGTGAATTGATAGGGAATGAAATACATGGTGAAAATAAAATAGTGAAAAGGAGGAAGAAAAAGAAGAAACTTTTCGTGTGTCGGATGTGTCGACGCATTTGAAATGGAAATGACGCGCCTTAAAATTCTTCATGGTTTTTGTATTTTTTTTTTTTCTCTTTCTTATATTTGTATATACATATATGTCTTTATCGTGATTTTTTCCCTCGGTTTTCCCCAATTGTTACCACACATATGTATATATGTATAGACAACTCGTCTCGTCATCCTTTTATACTCTTCAGTATAGAATTTTCATTGGTGTGTTGGTCGCATCACCCTTACGTACGTTTCATAACTCGAGTTGACACGTCCCGCTGGCGCCATCTTGCCCTCCTCACCCTCATTCTCCTCTAGATATATATGTATACAGTATCATGAAGAGCACTCTTCCACTTTTCTTCATTTTATTCCTTTTTTTCTCTTTATTTCTTCACATTGTCCAGAGCTCACATTTCCGTAACGCGAGAAGAAAGCTTGGGGGATAAAGTTCTCTCATCTTAACTTTATGGGAATATAAGAAGAAGAAAAAGAAATGCTATTAGTGGCAGGAACGAATTTTAAATATAAAAAAAAAAAAAATTTACTGAGAGGTTAAAAAAATTAACAAACGATACATTTTTTTTTATTTTCAATTTTTACAAACCCAAAAGAAAAAAAAAATCCATTAAATTTAATTGATAACTAACGCAGCACTCTATATAATATAATAATAAAGTCTACTAAATTTTTATTTAAATATTAGAGCGTAACTTTTTTTTCCTCCTCAAACGAAACTCTCAGGGATTTTAACCCTAAAAAGATTTTGGGATTTTTTCCGGGAGTAATGGATCGCGTCTTGGTATAGAAAATGTGCAAAACGAGAGGAAAAAAAATCCCTTGAACGAGTTGCGGAGATCAGGTGAAGAGGGTAGTAGTGGAGGGGTGGATGAAGAGGAATAAGGGTGGAAAGTTCGCGAGACCAAAAAGCTGGATTCGCAGGATAAGCATGAGATAGAGCTGTCAGGAAGAGAGATGAAGTTTATATGTGCGAGTGTGCTACTGGATGTTTCTTATATTCTACTACTTTCTCAATTGAGTATATATACGTGTATGCACCTCCCTTCATGGTACATGTGTATAGGACACTCCCATCTCCTCCACTATTCTCATTGCCTTCCGGCAGGAGGGATCCAGTTAGATAGTTGGATATATTCTTGTTGTACGTGATACAAATCATTTTGTTTTGAAAAAACCAGACAAGTGATCGCGTAAAAAAAAAGCTCCTAGTTGTGACTGTCTATAAGCTTGAAACAAATGTAAAAGATAGATAAAACAGTTTGTCTTTCGCTTTACTTTTAAACAACAAAAAAAAAATTATATATAGTATATATTTTTTTTCCGATCTTCTCATGAAACACGTTGGGGTTTTTTGCGTTACTCGTGCTGCAGAGCTTAAAAGATTGCAAACGAAGAATGACTTCGAGACATTACTTTATAAGTGCCATTTAATTTTTAATACTTTAAACGATAAAAATATCCGGCAATTTATAAAACACAAATGAAATAAAATGATTTTTCAATTTAAAATTAATTGAACGGAAAAATTTGAGAGTAAAGGAAATATGTGATAATAAATTTGTGAATAAAAATTTTTTTATTCCAGTTTCAATGTATGTATAGGTACTTGGTATTTAATATAAAATTCAAGTATTATATTGCAGTTAATTTTATCGATATTGGTTTTATCACGTTTTCGTTAAATTACCGTCAAAGACAGAAGGAAATAAGCAACTCACTCTCGCTCAAATTCCTCCGTCTTTTTTCTCCATCTTTTCATTTCTATTTTTCTCTTAGAAAGATAATTGTCCCCCGGCAATTCGCCCGACGAACCCAAGTGAAAATATACTTTCTTCTGATGCTCATTGGAACTCTCAAGCGAACATCACTGACAAAGACCAGGCAGATTGTGA
>JAQQBR010001834.1:4395205-4408651 GCA_030347285.1 Microctonus hyperodae
CTGTTATGTAAACAATATAAAATCGCAAATATTAATTCAGATCTCTTTATTTGTCACTTTGTCCTCTGTTCAAAGTTGACAATTATAAATGTTTTATTATAGACTTTTAATCAGATTTATTAAAATAAACAAATAATACTTATACAATACACAAATGTAGATATTAAAAATCATGATATAAATAACATTTGTGTTAAGTGGCTTCTCGATTGATACAAATAGATTCAAATTAATTGCGATTGTATTGTGAAAAAAATTTATCTCCCACTTTGTGGTTATCAGAAATGTCTGTAGCAAGCAGCTGAATAAATTGTATCATCACGATTGTCAGTTTTATATGCATGTACATCATAATTTTTATGTGAAAAAAAATATAATAATCATGTAGAATTATTATTTATTGCATTAACATATTTTATTTATTACTATTTATTTTTTAAGATAATTCAATAGTCAATAAAGTGAAATAAATATTTAGCAGAGATGTTTTCAAAATACAAGAAATAAAATGCAGATGTAAAATTTAATTTATTTAATATTATTAATATTATGTTGAGCATTATATTTTTTTTTTTTTTGATGTGATGACAAATTTTATTTTTAAAATAGAAAGAAAGACGAAGGACAACGTCAAGGAAGAATTTTACTTAACATTTAAAATATTAATGTGTACGTGTTTAAAAAAATAAATTTGATACATTGATATATGTATATGGATAATGCGGAACAATTTATTGTGTCCTTGATAATAATTCAATTGTTATTCTTATTCATTTCATATTCTCATGATGACATTTTTCGTGAGGTCATTAATATTGCGAAATAATTAAAGAAATAAAATATACTAATGACAACACAGTGATATTTACGATAATATGTTTAAGAAAAATTGTAAGTAATTACTTAAGCCATTATTAAATTCCATGAATTTTTTCTTCAATATAAAAAACGAAAAACACAAAGATAAATATAATTTCAAGTTGAAACAAATTAACTTTCAATTTCTTTATCGTTTGAAAGATAAAAAAAAATAATAGCAAGTAAAAAAACTTTGAAAAAAAAAATTATTGTGTATTATAAATAAAAAATTCAAATTTAGGACGAGAAGTATATTCTAGAAGGCTGGAAATCAATTGCCACGTGGTTTAATTTTTCTCAAGGGAATAAATTAGTTAAATTTATTTGTTCAGATAATAATTAATTTCTATACGCAATAAATAACTTCAAATCATTAGCATTAAAAATTTAATACAACAATTTAATAACAAAAATAATTTGGAAAATAATTTATATTTATTAATACGTAAAATAATTCCTTACCTTTAATATCTTCCATGACAAATAATAATAAATATTTTTCAATAAACTAAATAATCAGTGATGTAATATAACGCTTCACACAGTTTATTTATTTTTTTTTACTTTCCACAGACTGCATTTACTTGTAATAAATAAATAAATAATTAAATACACCGGAATGCAAAGCGTTTTTAATGCATGTGCATCCACTCGTGTTCACTGAAACTGACACACTGAAATGGTTTTAAACGAATATTACATTTAAGTATCTATACTACATTGACTGCCTGGTCTCACAATCAGTTTAGTTGCTCTAAGGAAAACTTAATATATAATACTTTTATTTACGCTACAAGTATATTGCACACATATAATGATTAATCAAATATGTATGCATACGCACACAAATATAAAACTCGCAGCAATTAATAATTAATTACTGAGAAAAAAAAATTAATATTTATATTTGTTTATTTATCTTTTTTTCAACGAATTATACAATTTAATTATAAAGTAAAATACATTGCAAATTAAATATTATAATAGACTATTTAAAAAAAATATTCCTAATTTTTCATATGAATAAATAATTTTTTAATATTTTTATTTATTATAGTTAAATGATTAAATGTATGTATATGCTTTACTAATGTATATGTAAATGTGAATATAAATTATAATTAGAGTTTAAAATAAAATTAATTTTGATGTATTATCGTTGAAATTAAGTTATCGATAATGAAAAATGTAATTAAAAATATAAAAAATGGCGGGGACATGCGCAATGTCAATATTATTATTATTGGTCAAGTTTATATAATGTAAATATATATATTTATATATGTATATAAACATATGTACTGTGGTTTTGCATTGTAATTTTTTTTTAATATTATTCATTCATAATTATATGTATAATATTGAATTGTTTGAAAAAATATTTATGTCGCACTTTCATCGCATCAATTTGATATATTAATCCATTATTATTTATTATAATGTTATCAGATATGTTTATCATGTATATCGATTGATGATAGTGTGCTCTCATTTGATATAAAAATTTTTATTGCAATATTAGTGCCAAACAAAATTTTAAATTACCACTTGGGGAAAAAACCTAACCTATAAACTAGACACGAATGTAAACTTAACCTCAATTACCAAGATTAAATTGATTGAATTCTGTATTTTATTAAGATATACGTATATATATTAGTTTGTCTCTGCTATTTATTATTGTTATTATTTTTATTATTGATGTTATTTTGTTGAATAACAATGGGGAAAACTTCGAAAGACAAACGAGATATTTATTATCGAAGAGCTAAAGAAGAAGGATGGAGAGCTCGTAGTGCATTTAAATTACTGCAAATTGATAATGAATTTAATATATTTGAAGGTTATTTAATTTTTTTATTGTTTAATATAATTATTGTATTCTTTTAATGTTATTGTTATATTTTTTTTTTATTTCAGATGTTAATAAAGCTGTGGATTTGTGTGCTGCACCAGGAAGTTGGAGTCAAGTTTTATCGCGAAAATTGAAGTAAATTTTAAACACGATTATAAAATTATTTATTTATTTATTAATATTTATCTTTTTTTCTTTTTCGTTTTAGTGAAAATCATAAGGATGCAAGTGAAAAACCAAAAATTATTGCTGTAGATTTACAAGCAATGGCACCATTAGATGGTGTCATTCAACTTCAAGGTGATATAACAAAAGTTTCGACTGCTGAAAAAATAATAACGTACTTTGAAAATAGCAAAGCGGATCTTGTAGTGTGTGATGGTGCACCAGATGGTAAAAAAATTTTTATTAACTTGGACAATAAATAATTTTCAAATAGAAATGTATTTTGTTGAAATAAAAAAAAAATTAATTATTTCATTTTCAGTAACTGGATTGCATGATATGGACATTTACATTCAATCTCAATTACTTTTAGCAGCATTGAATATTACAACACATATTTTACGTCCTGGTGGAACATTTGTAGCGAAAATATTTCGTGCACGCGAGGGATCATTATTATATTCGCAATTAAAAATATTTTTCGAAGATGTTTGTTGCGCAAAGCCAAGTAGTTCGCGTAATTCAAGCATTGAAGCATTTGTTGTATGCAAAAATTATTCACCACCAGATGATTACATA
Source organism: Microctonus hyperodae (assembly GCA_030347285.1). NCBI lineage: Eukaryota > Metazoa > Arthropoda > Insecta > Hymenoptera > Braconidae > Microctonus > Microctonus hyperodae. The sequence continues at coordinate 4,398,663 of JAQQBR010001834.1, forward strand.
CCACATATGTTAAATCCTTTATTAACTCATGAACCATTGAATTATGAGGATTTAAAGGATGTGAATAAATATGTTGTGCCATTTATGGTTTGTGGAGACTTAACACAACCGGATTCAGATGCGTGTTATCCATTGAATGTAAGCAATTAAAATATTTATAAATTTGATTCGATGTTTTATTGATATATACAAAATTATCTATAATATTTTGTAGTTTGGTGGAGGAGAATACAGTTATTCAGAACCAATTCAAGGACCTATTGATGCACCGTATGAAGAGGCAATCAAAATGGAATCGAGTGGAAGTAAACCGAAAAATATGAAAAAATCAACTGATACAAATGAAGACTGTAATAAACCGCAATCTATCAATGATTTCAAAAAAAAAGCTCAAGCTAATGTAAATTTAGTTGATAACTCTACTGATAATTCATCTATTCTCTGTGAAGATATTACAAATTTACAAATCACAAAGTGAATTATTAATTATTGCATATTTAATAAATAAATCATTCCCAAAAATCATTTAAAAAAAAAAATATAAAATTATATTACTGATATTTTTTCACTTGATTTCAAAGTAGGAATAGTTTTGATAATAATTGAACTAGATTTATATTCCAAATATCCCGCTCGAATTTTAATAACAAAAAAAAAACAAAAGTATTTGATGAATAGACCATGGATTATCACAAAATCAAAACAGAAACTTGCAACGAATGAAACTGAATAATAGTAATCAGTTATATTAAATGAATTCCATCGTAACACATCAAATATGATCGAAATAGAGGTATGGAAAAATTATTTTCACTATTACTTACTGTAACATTTAAAATAAAATTATAATAAATTTAACAAGATAATAATATTTATAAAATATAATGGAATAATATATTTATTTAATTATTCACAGCCAGAACGGTGTTTTATTTGCAAGAAACTCTTTTGTTGTACGGATTGTTGTGTGAAGCATATCAAAAATAAACATCCAAATAGTGAATTAAAGTGTCCACTTTGTCGTTATAAACCATTAACGATTCGTAATTTTAATAATTCAGAATTTCTCTGCCACGTTGTATTTCACCATTTGCCACTGCATTGCCGTACATGCGGTGAATTATTTGAAAACGCTGAGGATTTAAAGACGATTGGCATTTGCAGACAACATCCATTGATAACAATCGAACCACCAACATTTATTGATTCAATAAAATCTTCATTATTAATAAATACACCATCGCCATTGAATAAAACCCCAAGTCAATTGTCATCGATTGATAAAAAAGGAATATCAATTATTGCTGATTATACAAATAATTTTGGTAATTTTACATCACCCCCAGAATTTACACGAAATACAAGTACACCAATGCACATTGGTGTTATGAAAAAAAATACCAATTTAAAATATCGAATACCAACAATTCCAAATATTATTTTAACAACACCATCTTTTTCCGTTAAAAATATGGGCAGTGATAATGATGATGATATAAGTGGAATTGTTGCTTTTAATAATTCGAGCTTAAATAAAAAAGAATTCGTTTACAATAATACTCAATCGTCCATAAAATTAAATTCATTAGATAAAACACCATTGAAATCAATATTGTCAATGAAATCTATGTCTAGTGAAAGTAGTCAAATGTCACGTCATTCAAAGAATTATTCGGATAATAAATTAGCATCAATGGCGGAAGTGAATGAGGATGAAATTGATATGGAACTTACTGATGTTAATGGTGGAGTTCTTACAGAAGATACAACACCGCCTGTGAAAAATAATAATATTTCCATGCTACAAAAGTTGAAAGATGCAGGAAAAAAAGTTAGATTTAGTGATGAATGTGAAATAAATATTAGTAATAATAAATTTGATGTGAGTGAATCAGAAGAATTTTTTGATGCTCGGCAAAGTTTTGGCGACATTTCTATTGCTGCTGCAGATAATTTTGATGAAAATAATTCGTCAATTAAAGTTTGTAAAGACCAAAATTATCAGGAGTCAAAAAAAGAAACGATGGATAATAATTCTGGTGATAATAATAATAGAGAAAAAAAAGAAAATTTTGAAACATTTATAAATCAACAATCGAAAAAATCTTCACGAGTGGTTATGATGGTATTGATGGAACAAACTGATGACAGTAATCCAACAGATCTCGTTTCACTTATTGATTCAAGTTTAAAAAAATTGGGATCAGTAATTCAAAAGACTTCAATAGCACAAAATAATCCCGAAAAATGTAATGAAGAGAATACAAAAGCCTTAGGAAAATTTTCACTTGTTTCTGTTGACAGTTACCCAAGTGTATTAACTGTTGAATATTTTAAAGCGCCGGATATAGAAATAATTTCACCGAAAAGTCAATCAACATCAAATCTTAATCATGGAGAAAGTGGAATTTTGTCAACAGTTGTTAATGCTGTAAGGAATGTATTTAGGAATTGGGCAGGTAATTTATTTCTTCAACAAATAAATTAATATTCAGTGGAAAATCAAAAATATTAAAATTAAAATTTATTTCAGGAGTGATATCAGCTAAAAATCCAACAGTAGTGCCCACATCATCAAATAACATTTCGCAAGTTCCTACGACATCGGTAATGAGCACGTCTGATAAATCATTGGACATTGTTGTAAATAGTATGGAAAATTCGTCTATACGACGAGCTAAACGTTCACGCGATGAACTTGATTTAATTTCAGTGGGTACATCAGAGATATCCAATCGAGAAGAAGCTGAATTAAACAGGCAAAATGATATCCGAAGTCCATTACAAAAACGACCTCGCGGATCGTATAGACAAATTCATGGTCGTGAACCAATTGCACGGATGAAAAATTTAGTTTCAACTTCGCGAGGTATTTCATCTGAGAAACAACGTTTCCAACAAGGATCATTAACTGTTGGTGACACAATTTTACCACTGCCATCACGCGCTCATCAATCCACTCAAACAGATTGAATATTATTGAATATTTATTTGTTTATCGTACAAATTTAATTGCTTTAATTATATTTATAAAATTCATAATTCTTTCCATAGTGGAACTATTTTATTAATTATTTAATTAATTATTTAATTATTTATCAAAATATTTATTAATGTATGTATTTATTCATTATCGATCGTGGCAATGCAATTTTTTTTAATAATGATCGATAAGAATTATTTAATTTGTCTATAAAATTTTCATTTTAGTCTTCGCGATAATTGTTCTGATTTTGTATCATTTCTTTGATTGTATCAATGCTTACTAAATCACGATGTTTTTTTATCATCTCATCGAGTTCAGGCAACACTTTAATATCTGCACTTGCAGCACTTATAAAATTCATTATTAATCGCTTCATAAGATTGATTTTGAATACTAATTCTTTAAGCCTTTCTTCGTGTCTATAAAAAAAAATATATAATTTAAATTGTATAATTAATAATTATATAATAATTTTGTTGCTTCATTTTATTATTATTTATTACACTCACGCTGTTACTCCTGGATTTAATGCTTCTAATCTTTTATTTCTAATTTTTTCTTGGTCTTCTAGAAAAGTGCGAAATTCGAAAATAGCGCTTACATAATCGTATTTTATCTCAATCTCTTTGTGAGATAATTTTTCGATATCATCTTGCAGTGCAAGCATTTTATCATTTGTAATAAAAAGCTGTTTCATAATAGCTTTCATATGACTGAAATTTAGAGAAAAATAAGAAAAAAATGAAGAATTAGTTGAATAATTTCGTTTGATTACTTCTTTATAAAAGGAAAATTACTTATTGGTTTCAGCATCAGAATCATCACTAGAAGCAAAAAATGAATCTTGCACAGCCTTTGAATAAATGCAAAATTTTGATACATTATCATTAATGATGGAGTCTGAAAGTTTGTCATTAAGTTGTTGCACATCTCCTGCATCATTTTCTAATACCTCATTCAATGATTCATCTATAAAATAATCAATATAAATTGATAATTGATTAAATATAATACATTTGAATTATTTCAAACATAACCTCATTTTTTTACTTACGTAAATTCAATTTTACTTGTAACATTTGTAATCGTGAACTTAAACATTTTAGTGAATCTCGAAGATCTTGAATTTTTTCTTCAATCGGTTCATAATCATGAAGTGTAACAGCTCCAATTAAAAATGTAGAGACATTATTCTGAAGAATATTTAATGATCGCTGTAATTGCTCAATAGCATCCATATTTACCGCTATATAAATTATTAAAAAAATGTCTAATAAATGCAAAATATGACTAGAAATCCTTCTTTAATTATTTTAAGAATTGTTTAATCATATTGCCCTAAGTTTGAGGTTAAGTCTATCTATGCCCCTCAAACAACCGCCAATTCAAACACTTACTTTTGCCTCATTTTCATATAGCGATTTACACAAACTGTATACAAAATGTTGTTACATAGAAACAACATTTACAATAAATATGTAAATTGATATAAAATATATTTCAAATACAAAACAACGTTATACAGAACACTTATTTAATATAAATAAAAATAAAACAAATTAATTTATAATATTCATGTCAATACTGTTTTTGGATTTTATAAAAATATGATATTTCAAATTACGCGAGTAAATGAAAAAAACAAGTAATTTATTTCGCTACACATGGAAACTTTACCTTCAACAGTCAAGGTTTTAATTTTTTTTAGTACGAAATATATATGTAAATTATTGTTATAATTATGTGTTTAAATTGTGCCTCTACATAGATATTGATGTGTGAAGTGTTGTATGCTGTGAAAATATTTATAAAACAGGATATCCTAATGGGTTTATCATCGACTAACCGCAGTTAGCATTTTATTCAAAAATAGAATTATTCTGCCTGAATATATTCAATGACGTCAAAATTAAAATTCATAGCTCCAGGTAAGATGCAAAATTATTTTTTGAGGTTATAAAAATATAATAAATATTGTTTACAACTTGTGTGGGCCATAAAATTTCAAGTTTCCAAAGATAAATAAAAATAATAACAATATACATGTATATACATATATATCAATTTATTTTACTATGTGCATAACGGTAAAAAATATTGATATTTATTTATTCATTTATTTTATGATTTCAGGTGATAGTACGTGGTTGGAGGACAAACCTGATATTGACGCTCACACGACAACGCAATTTGTATACAACGCTCATCATTCTCTGGCACTTGATTTACAACGTCAACGATTACCGATATACAAAAATCGATCTCATATTATTTATTTATTAGAGAAATATCAGTCTTTGGTGTTGGTGGGTGAAACTGGTTGTGGGAAAAGCACTCAAGTCCCACAGGTAATTAATTATCTTCAAAACAATATATTATTAGATATATAATATATAAAAAATATATTTTTTCATCGAAACATACAATGAATTTTTGATAATCATATATTTGTGTGTTTATATAAATGTTTTTGTGACGATAAAATTTTGATATTGATTTCATCGCATATGATAAAAAATGATTCATTCCTGTAGCGACACTATTTTGAGATAAGAAAGAGAAGTTCAAGTGGACAATTTAATATTGAATTTATTGTTAAACATTGATACACATGTACAATATTCAGTATAAATCCAACAGTTAATAATATAAAAATATTTTTTACTTTATCACATTTGTGATAAAAGAATTGAAATTTTTTATATCTAATATTTGTGATTTTATTAATTAAAAACGAAAGAAGATAAAGAAAAAATTCAATATGATAATTAAAACAATATCTCATCTTAATGAAAAACGTATGATGATACTGTTTTTTGTGATATACATTGGATTTTGTATTGTAATGGAATTACGTTTGTATTATCGTGTGGAAAATTATGCAATTCGACCAATTAAAAATGATTTGGAATACAAATCATCGATACCATGTGATTTAAATCCATTTTGTGTGGTGACTGTTAAAGGACTGATGTTGGATTATCTCAATTTTTATATTCTTGGACCGCTTGCAGCATTGGTTGATAAAATTATAAAATTAAGTCAATGGAAATGGCTTTCACCTAATTATATAAGTATTTTTCATGTATTTGTGGCGATTTGTGCTGGAAAATTGATATCAAATAATTCACTACAACAACGACGTCTTGGTGTATTAGTATTTCAAACACGCTCGTGGCTTGATGATTTAGATGGCTTTGTTGCACGTGAACGCAAGCACATCACCGGAGAACACTCTGATGTTGGCACAAGTGGATATTATATGGATGCATTGTGCGATTCACTTGGGACTATTGCATTGATACTTGGCATTTTGTATTATTTAAAAACAAATGTACCAAGCCGAGGTGAATATGTGAGATTACAGCCACATGTGGTATCAATTGAAGATGCACCAGTGGGTTCTTGTATTACACAAAAAAAGAAAGTACGTCAACGATGTGTATTACCAACGGTTTTATTAATTTCTGGAACATTAGTTGCATCAAGCATCGCATGGAATCGTTATATTGCTCTCTATCAAAATTTATTGGAGTCTGATAATGCTAATCTTGCAATTGGATTAGATGAAATTTATAAACGACAAACGGATATATTTCGATCGAATTCATTTAGAATAATGGCCACATTTTGGCGACTCATCAATCCACATGCTTTAACTGATTATATATTAGTGGCAATATTCATTGATTATTTATGGGAATATTTACATAATGTACGATGGATAACTTATATTATTATTTTTGTACTTGCTTATTTTTCTGACTTTCATTATATTGAAAGCTTTGGACATGTTTGGGATATCAGTGCACCTGCAGTTTCCGATAATGTATTTTTCAATGATACACACGTTTGAAATCAAGGACAAATAATATTGTTTTACTGAAGATGAATTGATAAGGAATAATAGAAAAATAAATTATCAAAATATTTTAATATGTTATTGGCATTTTGTGGAGGAGATAAAATAAGATAAGACAAAAAAATATTAATTGTGAATTAACTATTGTTCAAGTAAAGTTATCGAATGAATATTAACATGGCACAGTTATGTAGATTTTATAGTCTTACCATTAATTATGACAAAAATAATTATACAGTGAATTATATTTTAATAAAAATTAATGGCGAAGAAAATGGAATACGTATAAATAAGTAAAAAAATTTCCAGTAATAATAATAGATATAATTTGTCAATTTTTATATTCCAAACAATTTTTTTAATTATGAAAATAAAAGTATTTTATTGAAAAATGGAAAAAACAAACTGGCTTTTAAAATCGCATTTATAACCTTATCGCAATTCTATTTATTGCACGTATGATAATAACAATGAATATTATTACCCATCTGACGTCAATAATTCACGGAATATTCCGTGATAATATATTGAATTGTTAACAAACGACCTTGCACATAATATATAATACATAATTTTTTTCTTTCATATTTCAACAGTAAAAAAAATTTTTTTTTATTTCAATTTTTTCTTCGCTTCAATATTTTATTTATAAATTCATTTTTCTGAAAATTTCTTCTGTCGGATAGTATCTCATTGAGGCAGGATGGGGTGCAGATGGAAAAATAATTGGAATAACAGAGCCAAGGAGGGTGGCTGCAACATCGTTGGCAAATCGTGTCGCGGACGAACGTGGTTGTATATTAGGAACAGAAGTCGGTTATTCAATTCGTTTTGATGATTGTACAGACACCAGTACAAAAATTAAGGTAGCTATATTATATTGCTACGTCTGCATGTAAAACCGTTTATACCAAAATAATAATACATATTCCGAATATTATTATTCGTCTCTATTTTTCAGTACATGACTGAAGGAATTCTTCTCAGAGAAATGATGGGCGATCCTCTATTAACTAAATATTCAATTATAATTCTTGATGAAGTACATGAGCGTACTTTACTGACAGATATAATTATGGGACTTTTAAAAAAAATTCAACGAGTTAGTACAATTCAATTTAATCTTTTATCAATTTTTACTGATTAGCAAATATCAAATTGAAGAAAATTTATCTTTATTTCATTTTTAATTTTTAGAAGCGCAAAAAATTGAAAATTATTATTTCATCAGCGACTGTAGACGCAGAGGAACTTCGGGATTTTTTTAATACAAATACGTCGAAAGATTCAACGAAAGATACCGCAACAATATTAAGTGTCGAAGGACGTTCATATCCTGTCGATATTTTTTATGTTAAAGGTATACAGAACATATTTAATGAATAGAAAAAAAAAATAAAGTTCAATTTAAATGATTAAAATTATTATAGAACCCGTTCCGGATTACGTCAAAGCGGTTGTCGATACAGCATTGAAAATTCATGAAGCTGAAGAACCCGGTGATGTTCTTGCGTTTCTCACTGGAATGGATGAAGTCGATCGCGCTGTGTCTTTGCTATCAGATCACGCGAATCTAATCAAGGACGGTAGACGTATGTACCGAGAATTAGGCATTATCATTAAAATTTTTTATTTTTTTGAAGATTATAAATATAAATGATCATGTAATTAATCATTGTTTCATTATTTTCGGTAGAAAAACTCATGCCATTAGCGATGTATGGTTCTTTACCAAATTCAGAGCAACTAAAAGTATTTTGGAGAGCTCCAAAAGACACAAGAAAAATAATAGTAGCAACAAATATCGCTGAAACATCAATAACAATTCCAAATGTTGTATATGGTATTAAAATTTTCTCTTTATATATTTCTTCTTAAATAATAAAACAACATATGTTTTATGACCACTGTAAAATGAAAAAAAAAAGGTTGAATTGGTGAAATTATTGACCGTCATAAAAATCATAAAGTTATAAAAGAAATTTTTTTGATGGATTTAGGGAACATAATTTAAAGGATTAAAAATAATTTTACGATATAACCGAAATTCAGTGTTAGTATAATAGAAAAAAATATATATATATATTAAATACTGTATAAAATTTTATGCTCGTTTTATTGTTTAAAAGGATTGGGAATCCCCAACTGTTTTGACATTTTAAATTTAGGAAAAATAATTTTTAATTACATTTTAAAATCATAAATTATTAATATTTATTTTTACAGTAATAGATTGTGGATTTGCAAAAATACCATGGTATGAAGTAGAAACGCAAACAAACAGTTTAATAATTGCACCAGTATCAAAAGCTTCAGCAAATCAACGAGCGGGACGCGCAGGTCGAGTTCAATCCGGTAAAGTTTATAGGTAAATGTATTTACTTGAAATATAATTATCAATCATAATGGATGATAAATAAAATGTTTGATTATTTAATTCAGGCTTTATACAGAACAGTCATATAACGAACTTATTGATGCAACACCACCGCAAATGCAACGATCGGATTTAGCCCCGGCAATTTTACAACTCAAAGCACTTGGCATTGATAACGTTTTACGATTTAATTTTCCATCAGTACCGCCAAGTAAAAATCTAGTTGCTGGTCTTGAATTATTATTTGCCCTTGGCGCTATTGATAATAATGGAAATTTGACGAATCCCGTGGGAATGACAATGGCGGAAATGCCTTTGGAGCCAGTATTAGCAAAATGTTTGATGTCTTCAGGTATAAAATAAAAAAAATTATTAATTAAAATGAAGTAATAACGGAAAATGGAAATATAATTGATAATATTTTTTATAAATGTTTTTTCAGGAGAAATGGGTTGTTCTGATGAAATAACAACAATATTAGCGATGTTACAAGTACAAAACGTTTTTGTTCGACCGGGTGGTGGACAAGCTTTAATAAAAGCACGAATAGCTCATCGTAAATTCGAAGTAAAAGAGGGAGATTTGATAACATTGTTAAATATTTATTCTGCTTATGGAAAAAATAAAGTTAATAGCTGGTGTCAAAAATATTTTCTTAATGCTAAAGCATTGAGACGAGCTACAGAAATTCGTACGCAAATGAGATCGTTGTTAAGAAGATTAAATATACCAATAAAATCATGCAATGGTATTTATTTATATTT
>JAQQBR010001834.1:4456343-4466910 GCA_030347285.1 Microctonus hyperodae
GATATTAATTATTCAATTTAGTCAGCAATATTTTAATTTTGATTATAGTATACATCAATTTATTAAATTTAATTTCGATATCAAATTAATAAATTGATCAAAAAAATACTGAAACAAATCGAATCATTAAAAAAAAATTCTAGAGCATAAAGTAGAAATTATTTTTTATAATAATTAAAGCACAACGAAACAATCTAACTTAATGTCTGAAATCATTCTCTATCCCTGTGCCGAATTTTATTCTCAACGTTCTAATACATAATATTACCCTTCATAAATCATAATTGATCTTAGAAGAAAGGAATAAAAAATAAATTTCCGATATTAATTTAAATCCCAAATAAAAAAAAAATATATTACAACTATTCTCCTAATAAATTTACTATTTTTATGAGAAATAAATATTGAGAAAAAAATAAATCACAATTGCAAAGACAAAAATTATTTTCAATTAATATTTATTTATATATAACAAGAACACATTTTCCATTGGCAGGAATAAGCATTAAATTTATGTACAATTGCAGATAACAGACATAATGAATATATAAAAGAAACAAATAACAATTCAGTAAATGTTTCATTTCATGAATTTAAAAAACAGTCGTAGGTGCAACAGCATAATTTAATGGAGCATTATAAATTGGCGCAGGCAACCTAGAGGCAACAGCTCGTGGAATGGCAGGATATGCTACTGGTGCTGCATATGCCGCTGCTGGATATGATAATGGTGCTGCATAAGCCGCTGCTGGATATGATACTGGTGCTGCAATGGTTCGTGCAATCGGCACAGGAGCAGCAATGCTCCTTGCGAAAAATGGCGAAGCAACAGCTGGTGCAACTGGAGCGATTGGCGCAGCAGGATAAACAGCCCTTGCAGCAATAGGCGCAGCAACTGGAGCAACAACTCGAGCAGCAACTGGAGCAGCTACTGGAGCAATTGCAGTTTTAGCAACAACTGGAGCAACAGCAACAGCTGGTTCACGATTTACAACTGCATTAAATCCATTAATTGGATCAGCAGTGTAATCAACAATTCTTCGAGTTCCATCAGCTTCAATTAAGCTATAACTACCTTGGACAATGTCTCCATTTCTGGTCTCATATTGAGCTTTAGAATCGCCAGTTAAAGCATCTTGGACATCATATGCATAGCTGTATTGTGGTACTGCATCGAAATTTTCAATTTTCGCTAGCACTGGAGCAGCTGGTGCTACTGGAACTATCGCTGCATTTACCATATTGACAAACAGCACAATGGCAACTGTGACAAATACCTAAAAATACAAATATTAATAAATGAATTAATTTTATTTTTGTTTTAAAATAAAATAATAATAGACAATTTATTTGGATGATAGAAACACACCTTGAATTCCATTGTTTGATTGGATTTTTTTTTTATTATTGGATGCACTACTGATCGTTGTGGATTGGAAGAAGACACTGATGGCACTTGGCAGCCACGCATGGACTTTTATTCTTGAAAGATGTCACAATGATTTGTTCATCGCCCTTCCCCCACCGATTGGAAATTATGCGGTAGACAATTGCGTTGGATAATTGATGTTTTGTTCGATGACAAGGGTAGAAGTTACGTGTGAAGCCAACGTGCAAAATACCAAGTCTATTATGAAGGCCATTTCTACTTTCTTCATTAGTCATTGGATTTATTTGCATTTTCTATTTTATTATTCCACTGAGAAAATAAATAAATACATAATTACATTCTAATTGATAGAAACACTTTGATATAATATTTGTTTATACTTATATGTATTTGATTTTATTATTATAATCAAGGAAATATCGATATTTTTTAAAGTGAAATAAAGGAAGTAATAATATTAAACACTTTCCTATTATCAACAAACAATCGCTCTTGTTCGAATTTCGGGACATTGGTATGCGATCGTGATACAAGTTATACAACTCTCGAAATACTAATAGAATTGCTTAACAATTCTCACAAAAGGAGGATGCATGCAATAACCTATTATATTATTTTTCAGAGTGGGGTCAATGAATATAAAAATGAAACAAGAACATCAAAGTGTCATCAGTTGGTTGATGCACCTTCTCTTCGAGTCATTCGTTCAACATCAAAATGTCTCTCAAAGTATGTATAAATTATCACAATAAACAAATAAATATTCACCAAGAATATTATTTCATACAACAAATCATAATTATTTACTTCACACAATTGTCCAATAAATAATTAAACAATTTTTTATTTTTAGATAATTCTTATCAGTCTAGCTGTATTGGTTGTTATCAAAGCTGCAGTGATTCCAGCTCCAGGTCCAGCTGTCGTTCCAGTGTTTGCTAAATTAGAGCACTACGATCCCAATCCACAGTATACATTTGCATACGATGTCCAAGACGCTTTAACTGGCGATTCCAAAGCTCAATACGAAACGAGAAATGGTGATGTCGTTCAGGGAAGTTACAGTTTGATTGAACCCGATGGAACCCGAAGAATCGTTGATTACACTGCTGATCCAATAAATGGATTTAATGCAGTTGTCAATCGTGAACCAGCAGTTGCCGTTGCTCCAGTTATTACAAGGACAGCAATACCAGCGGCACCAATTGCTCCAATTCCAGCAGGAAAATTTGTTGCCACACCTGTCAGACCAATTGCTGCGCCAATTAATGCCGCACCAATAATTGCCAAAGTCCCTACACCTATTAATCCAGCACCAATTGCAAGGATAACTGCTCCATTAACCTACGCAGCTGCAACTGGTTATCGTTATTATTAATTATTAATTATTAATTCGAGAGTTTATATCAATTTTTAATGTGAATCATTATTTACTACCTCAACTAATTAAATGTGTAAATAAATTAATTCCAAGCAATTATAATTGGATTGAATTTTTTTTTTATTGTAATGTTTGATTAGTTGGGGAAATTTTTGTATTAAAATGATAAATTAATTGTCTCATTTAAAGTTAGAGCATGTGTTTATGCATATATATTTATGCTATCGTTTCACATGAGTATTTTCATGATTTTATTACGCAACTGTAAACGATTTACACGACGTATGTTTACGAAAGAACAATGAGCAGGTCATCGCGTAACCGATCCGACCTTCGGGTACGGGCGTTGCATTTTAATGAATCTTACGAGCCAATATTCGATACAACCATATATACATAATTATGTTGTATGTGTACATATATGTGCATATACGAATACTATATTTAACGTTGCGAATTAACATATGGCCCAATTGAAATTATCCTGAAAGTATAGTTATGTATAAAATAATTTTTTTTTTCTCTCATTTAAATTCTATTTTATTCGAATAAATTAATGAATTTATTTCATAATGATGTTATTTTTCTTGTTAATAGTCATAATGTGTGCTGGAAAAATTCTCACTTGCACCATTATTATTTTCATTATCATGTTATCAAATGAAATTTATTCACACAAAAAGAAAAAAAAATTTTGCAATCACTTTCGTTCTATTTTTAATATTATTTCTTTGTATTTTCAAATATTTTACTAGTATTTAACTGCCTGACCTGTTTCACTCTACGACTACTGCCATAACACTTCAACATATTGACATCACAAATGATACATCTCAATTGCTGCTGCCTATCATCACATCTACGCAATTTAATTTCATCTCTCATATCAACATGTGTTTGTATATAAGTATAAAAACTACCACAATAAATTTGACGTGCATATATGCCTGAGGGGCCACCGCGTGACTTGGAGTGCTCTCCATAATGTCGACACGAAGAAAGCAAGAGGGGCAGGAGACTACACCAACACACTCACATACAGACAAAAATAAACGGTGTATGGTCAGGACTAAAACGTGGAATCGAGTTTTTGGTTGCGGTTGTGTGTCCGAACCCGGGCGCGGTTGGCACTTTATTACGCAATAACGAACGACTTACCAACATTCGGGGCAGTATATAAACTCTAAGTCGAGCTACAGTCAACATCAGTCATCTACCAGACACAGCAGCAATGGCTTTCAAGGTGAGTATTAACTCGCCAAAAAATAATCAAATAAAAAAATTATATTACTTCAATAACTTCAGTAATTTTAATTTCAAAAAAGAAAAATGAAATTAAAAATATTAATAATAAATAATTTTTTTTTTCTATCCAGCTCATCGTTCTCACCGCACTCGTGGCAGTTGCAAGTGGAGGAATTATTCCTGCTGCGCCTCTTGCTTATCATGCAGCACCAGCGGCAATAACTTATCATGCACCGCAAGCCCAAGTGGCTTATGCGCCGCAAGCACATTTGGCTTATGCCCCACAAGCTCATGTCGCATACGCGCCACAAGCTCATGTCGCATATGCACCACAAGCTCATGTGGCTTATGCACCAGCCGCACCATTAGTTGCTCACAAAGCAATTAATCCCGAAGACGATCCACATCCTCAATACAGCTATTCTTATGATGTTCAAGATGCATCAACTGGTGATTTTAAAAATCAACATGAAACCCGCGATGGTGATGTTGTACATGGAAGCTATTCTTTAATTGAAGCCGATGGTTCACGCCGAGTTGTCGACTATACCGCTGATCCTATCAATGGATTTAATGCAGTTGTGCACAAAGAACCCGCTCAAGTTGCTGTGAAAGCTGTTCATGCTGCACCATTGGTCCATGCCGCACCATTAGTTCATTCTGCACCGGTCGTTCACTCTGCACCAGTTGTTCACGCTGCACCAGCATATACTTATTATCATCACTAGATAATAGAAAAATTTTATTATTATATACCCATGCTCATATGTATTGTAGACATTTTTTAATAATAAAATCGATTAAGGAACAATTTTATATGACGATTTATTAATTATGTTTAAGTTATGTATTCAATTTTTTTATATTTATTAATTTATCATGAATATTTTATTTGGGATGAAAAGTATTAAATGAAATCTCAATGAGGATCTGAAATAGCCTTGAATATATTTTTATTAATGTTGAAAAATTATAAACATCAGTTGGGAAATTATTTATACTTTCATTTGATTATTTTGAATGAGTGTGAGAATAATTAATTAGTCTGGAGCAAGCTCATGGTTGTGAATAATTAAACAGTAAGATGGTATTATAAATGCGGTATATCTTTGATGATGTCAAGGCGAGATATCCCTTTAAGTATAACAAGAAATGAGATACAGACTTATCGCGACTGTGAATTGTTAGCGAGGTTAACGAAGAGGATAAGGTTCAACAAAAAAATGCGATGGAATTTATGAGATTGGTATTATTTTATCATCACCTTTTATTTATTTATTTATTCATTTGGCATTAAGCTTTGTATATTATTAACTCATTCATTCATTCATTTATCACTGGAGATAATGTAAATTTAAAATTATAATTAATAACCAAAATAATTAGTGTTAAATAAAGGTAATATTTGATGCATTAGTATTCTTGATAATTCTGTAATGGTAAAATATATTTATTGTACATATATGGATACAAAATACGTTTACGTGTTTAATAAATTCAACAGGACTTTACGCGTTAAGACTTTCAAATGCTTTTTCGTCGTATATTTATTATTTCTCAACATACTTTGAAATAAAAAGAAAAAAAATATATTCACAAAATAAAACGTGTAAAAATCGTGAAATTTGAAAGCGCCATTACATCCGCTTTCCAGATGTTTGTTAATTCTGACAATTTTTATTGTAATATAATGAATAAAATAGATCCAAATAAAATTAGGAACTTACAAATAAATATATATATTATTCTCTTTTTCTCTATACTTTGACATAAGTATAAATCTATTTATTTATTGCGACCTAGATTGATCGCACAACTCTCGACATTGGAATGAAAGCGAAATCGTCGACCTTCATTTTGCGTGGGATACAAATTACCACTTATAAATCGCTACTGAAAATATCATCAACCCAGAATAATTCTTTTATATACATTCACACACACAAACTGAATCATTATAATCATTTTGCCAATACTCTCACTATATTCACACTTCCTATTCCTACACTTTCATCATAATCGACCTTGACAATATTATAATCCACCCACAGTAATCCCAAAAATCTCATCAATCATAAACGATTCAAACATGAACCAAAAACGAAAACAAATCAATGTTAAAATAAAAATTCACAAACTTTTACAGCTGCTTATTTTTATTATTACCGATAATGTCAAAAAATTACAAAAACTATCTAATGACTAATGATATATAAAAAATTAAAATTAAAATTTATCATCTAAATATTTCATACATGAATAATCTCGATTTACTTTATATATAAATTCTCATTTCCTTCATCTCCATTAGAGAGAATACGAAAAAAGTGGTGTTGTATAAGTGACATGAGCAATATAAGGATGAGGTGTATATTTAGCAACGACTGGTGTTCCAGCAATTGGTGCCACAGGCTTAGCAATTGGTGCAGCATAAGTTGATGCATAAACTGGTGCAGCAAGAGCAGCTGATGCAGTGGTGTAAGAAGTAGCAGCAATTGGAGTAGCTAATTTAGCAAGAGTAGGTGCTCCATAGGCATAACTTGGCGGTGCAGCATAAGTAGCAGCAACTGGTGCATAAGCTGGAGTTGCAATAGCTGATGGTGCGCCATAAGTGGCAGAAATTGGTGTTGCTAATTTAGTCAGAGTTTGAATTGGTGCACCATAAGTTAATGCTGGTGTTGCAACCTTTGCAACCGCTGCAATTGGCTGTGCTACTGCGACTTTTGTCGCTGGTTCTTTGTGAACAATTGCATTGAAGCCATTGTGAGCATCAGCAGTGTAATCGACAATTCTTCGTGTACCATCAGCTTCAAGAAGAGAGTAACTTCCCTGGACAATGTCACCATCACGTGTTTCATGCTGGCTTTTATAATCACCAGTAATTGAGTCCTGGACGTCATAGGCAAAGCTGTATTGAGGATGAAGATTGTGATCAGCTTCAATTACTTTAGCTGATAATAATGGTGTTGCAACTGCTGGTGCTGCTGCTTGATAAAGTTGTGGTGCAATGTATCCTGCTTTGGATGCTGCTACCAAAGCGCAGAGAATGATAAACTGGAAGAAAAATTTTAATATAAAAAAAAATTCATTATCATTAGAATTTTCTTTTTTTTTTTAATTATTTTGATTTGTAGGGTTGAAGTTATTTGTTTTACCTTGAATGCCATGATTGCTTGATGTAACGATGTGGTTGATACTGACTTGGTCGTGGGTCCTCGTGTGTTTATATACCAAACGCATCGTGATCGCATCCACAGACCATCGAATGGGATCGAACTTGTTAAGAAAAAAAAGAAAACAACGACAAAAATGGTGGTGGTGTTTGTGCTGGATGTCAGGGTGTGACGCAATGCAAAAATGCATACTTATAATATAGTTTTGAGTGTCTGGAATTTCTACCACCTCAATAACTCCTGCGGTATATGTATACATGAATACATGGATATGCATAATATAATGCGCCAAAGGAAAAACATATGGGTGCTTGATCAAGCTGAGTCAATACAGTCAAAAACGAGATGAGAGAGAGATGCTGTTGTACTTTCACCGAATAAAAACGGGACTGACTTTGTACGACCGGACAACCGCGCCCAATGTCAAGACGATGCATGTGTAATCACAGCTTGGTTACATATAAGTAGTACCTATGTGTAAATATCTGTAATTTTTTTTTGTTCGCTAAAGAAAGGTCCAGGTCAGAAAAAAAAACTCGTGGACTTTATTATATATTTTTATTTTTTTATTTTCTCTACTTAAAGTATAAAAAATAAAATGCTGTTCAATAATTTTCCATTGCAAAATTATTTGCTGAATTTTCGTGTACGATACTGGAATATTTTATTGGAGACTGGATGATAAATAATCCTGACATGTTATATATCACTGTTAAATTAATTTTCTATGGTGTATCTTATGTGAGAGTGTGGATGTATGTATAGAAGATAAAACTAAAAAAAAATTCAAAGAGAAATAATAATGACAATGACAAAGTAATCGACCTCAATCTTTGGCGCTTGCACTTTATAATGATTCACTATGGAAATTTTTCTTCACACTCTGACAACTTAATTCTCGTATAATCATTTTGTTCCGCTATGGCAGATATGACATATGTTTATGCAAGAATATTATATTTCTTATTTTATTTTCTCCTTCACCCTGACCGTGTGTTTGAATTTCGATAAAATTCAAATGCTCATGAATAAGAATTTAAAAAAATAATAATTATTCAATCAAACACATCTAATCATTTGCACGTTTACAAAATACATTTAATTATGCACCAAGTGTGTCTTTTAATGAAATCACATTTCGTTTTTTTTCAGATACGTCACTCAACCACAACAACTGATGTCACCAAGATGATAAAAGCTGTTTAATTAATCGCTTGGCACAGTTGACTATAGAGAAATGTAAACGATTTGAACGACACAATGAGGCTGATCAAATCAAAGTGTTTTCCACTTGGAATTTCCAAAGAATTCTATAAACAACAATTATTCAACCAGCATTATTATTGTCTTTGTCTCAACGTAATTATTCATCACTGTCAAAAGGACAAAATATACAAAAATAATGACCAATTATGCTCACAGTATTTTTCTTTCATTCTGAATTTTTTTTTAGGTAAATAAATTGAGGATAAACGACGTGAAAGGTCGCAGAAGTAGGTCGTGCTTTTTTTGGATCATTAAACATTACCAAGAATCATCCCCTTTTGATCTTCGTCGATCATCGCATTCATGTACGACATTGCATCCATTTAAAATGCCGACCCATCCAATTACATCTATCGCAAGCAGTCGATCTGTCCACTGGACGAATGGACAATGTCATGAGAAAGCCATGTGAATTTACCAGAACAAGAAAATATTCGATAAAATATTCTGGGTAATTTGAACTGAAATATTCTCAATGTCGTGTGACATAACACTTTCGTATGTTACACCTGTATTTTTATTTATATGAAGCTAAACATAGAACGTAACGCCCAAAAAATATTTCTCAATAATTATTGCAATCCAGTTTACTCTAATTATAAAGCATGAAATATTTTTTATGTATTTTATTTTCTTATTTTTTTTTGTTTTTACTGACACGAATATATGTTTAATTAAGGAAAGTATTATGATTAAAATTTTTTTTATTACCCAGGTTTTATTTTATAGTCTCACATAATTTCCATAGTAATGTGTCGTGGCCAATGGCCAAGTATTCATATGCCATTTATCACCAGTAGACTGTAAATTTTGACATTTATTATACGAGTTTACATATGCAAAACTATCAATCTTATGATGGATTGAAGACGATTATAGACAGCTTGTTCAATATTCTCATTTCATTTTATAGTTGACATAATCATTATATGGTATGTAAAACTGTTGAAAGCATCACTATGAAAATTGGTTCAATTCATTTTTTTTTTTTAAATAAATTTACGTTCCCTCGTGAAACTTATACGTGCCTGTCACTTTTCTTTTTTTCATTTATTTTTTTTCGGTGGTGGAATAACTTACATAAATACAACAGAGTCCAATGTCAAACTCTCTTTTGACGATTCTGCAATTACATTCACTTAATCGTAAAAGGATCCGCAGTAAATTCGTATTATTTTTTAAATACATTTGCGTTGAAACAAAATGCGAATAAATGTAACTTAATCCGTAAAGTGTATCTGATGATAATAATGTTCATCGGATGTGGCAAGATGTACGATTGCATTAAGAATTGAAATAAAAAAAAAAGAGAGAAATAAATAAAGAATTACGTGGTATATTAACTGAATTCAACGCTCGAAGCGAATATTCGTGGTTGAACACTGTAGATAATAATTACAGTTTAAATTGCAGTTGCCTGGAGGAAATGAACATTTTTTTTTACATTTCAAACCAATTCTGCAAGCCATCATCAAGTGATGGTTATAATCGGTTGTAAAATTACATGGCTTGTACATTATTCACAATGTATAAATGATAATCATTAAGCGTTCTTTTTTTAAATAACATAATACCACATATTGAAATAAATATGTCTTCATTTATTTCACATACATTGTACGTATAGTAACTTCATTTAATAATTTCTTACATCACCAATATAAATCAATTATAATGATAAATTAAATTTTCAACCCCATCAAGTGATGTTATATTCATCAATATCAATTTACTTTGATTATCAATAACTGATTCTATATAAAAACAGAATCAAGCAGTGAAAAAAAGACATAAAATGTCAAATAAAAATTAGGGAAAAGAACAAAAAATATATATAAATAAGATACAGAATTTTTTTTTTAGATATTGTTCGATTTTTTATTTATCGTTCAGTACATTTTAGAGAATAAATATATAAATGGCACTCTTGGAGGTAATTAATGAAGATAAGCTGGCGCAGCTAATTTAGCGTATGCTGGAGCAGCATAGACAGCGGGTGCTGGATGTGCAGAATAAAGAGCTGGCGCAGCATGAGCAGTATAGACAGCGGGTGCTTGATGTGCAGAGTAAAAAGCAGGCGCTGCATGAGCATAGACAGCGGGTGCAGCGTGT
>JAQQBR010001834.1:4467010-4485999 GCA_030347285.1 Microctonus hyperodae
ACTCATGAACCAAATAAAAAAAAAAAGAAACAAAACAAAAATGAGGAATTAAAAACAACATACTTTTTCACCCAACGACTTTTTCCTCTCTAATTCACATCCTTTGGGGGTTTTATTTATTTTTTTTTCTCCTGCTCATCCCTTCATCTCTCTTACTATTCATTTTCTCTGTGTGTTTTCTCACGTGCCCGAGAGCGCGTCTACGTCCTACGTCAACACATTTCACCCGCTCACATACTCCACACATCATCGCACCCAATTCTCTCCTCAGACGAACAAATCAGTGCAAACGAAACGAGTGGCGGAAAACTTTTTCATTTTATCCTCCGACTTCATATACATATATTACTTTCTCATCCTTCTCTTGCATCACACTTGCCTTCATCAATCTATACACGATGAAAATAGCTCGAAGGTAATTTTACATCGAGTGTTGCGTGTTGACATCCTTGATCAAAATTCTCCCCTAAAAAAAAAAATAATTAATCCAACTCTTGCAATTTATTTTTTATTTCCAAACTTTTTTTACACTATTAATATCACTTTTTCAACACTCACACAAAAATTCATTAAATATCCGCGTGCATTATTCCAAATTAAATATCAAATATAAAAATTTTATAATTAATTAAATTTATTAACCAGTAATTAATATTCTCATATGTATAAAAAAATATATTGTAAAATATTTCTCAGTGTGATGAACAATGGCAATGATAAATTCAGAGAAAAATTGATAAAATAAGGGAATGGATGGTTGAATAATTATCATCCCTTTTCCCCCACCTCACTCTTTCTCTTTCTCTCTTTCTCTGTCTCTTATATGTACATATACATATATATATATATATACTTTTTACTACCTGTTATATATGCAAACTCCTCTCCCTTGTCTTCTCACAAAGTGAAGTCGAGACAAGCAAAACCGAGAGAATGCCCACGGATATTTTCACAACATCTCTCATTCATACACACATTCATTTACACATTAATTCATGTACATATATCTACACTTGTACGTATATAATTACATATACAAATCCAAAGTACAATATGAAATATAGAGAAATATATGTGTTGTATATGCATTTCAACGTAATTGTATATTCGCGAACACATTGCAAGCGAAAACCATCTGGTAAGAAATATAACAAAGGATGACGTCATGATACAATCCTTTATCTCATCATGAACATCAGCATACATATTATAGAATTGAAATTTATATCAATCAACAAATGTACATCACAATGTCAATGATAATTAATTATTGATTCAAAATTTAATTTGACATTTATGATAAAAGAAAAAATGAATAAAGAGGAAAAATATAATTGACTTTATCCAACTGTCATGAGATAAATGTCTGATTGACAAAATGAATATTGAGAATAATACAATGGCAAGAATGAAGAAAAAAAGTTTAAGAAGAATATACTGAAGAAAAAAAAAAAAAGTGAAATGATTGAACAGATTGATGTGGAAGACAAGGTCAAAACTAAAATTCAATTGGCTTCTCGCATATATTCCACCAGTGGAAATCAAAGTACGTTGAGTATCAGGAGGCGTTTCAATAAGGTCGGACCGAGAGCAAAAGTTTGCCGTTATCGGCTAGCGCCAGAGGGCTGATAGAGAGGTGTGCAGACGACGAGGAAACGTGGGGAATAAAGCGGCAGTAACTGAACGCTGTACCACGAATAATTTTACCGCCTCTCAGCGAGTTAGCTTTATATATACATGTATATATGTATACATTTACAGCGAACTAAGGAGGAAAGTTGCTTCATGATCTTGGTGAAGTAGCTCGCAAGCTCGTTCACTCGCTCTCTCACGTATAAACTTCTATATAGATGATTTGACGAATTACGCCTGCGGCCATCAGCCCAACACTATACTGAAGGATGTACCTATATGTAATTCAATTTTAAATGATGCAATCTTTAGCCCTTGGGTCTGTGCAATTGCAGTGAGCTTAGATACAAAAAATCACTGTGTTGAAAGTTATTTAATCGCATCTTATATAATTCAATATTAAATGGAAATAAATATTCGAAGAATTTGAGATTAAATAAGTGCAGAAAATAATATGTCATTGGTATTGATTATTTTTTCTTTGGATAAAAAAAGCTCTGGGGATGAACATTGTGATGAACTCGGATAGTGTGAAGCCCTTCGTTGCCACCATTTTAAATAGACATTACCCAAGGAAAGTAATCGCTTGTTGGCTGACTGGCTTGATTATCTTTCGTATCTTCAATGGCGTTAGCGCCCATTTCACTATTTTCCTCCTCGATTAACGTCAGATGAATGATCTCATTATCAAATAAACCCCTGAGCTTAATCAACGGGCGCAAGTCTTTTAATTATCCATAATTTACAAGACAAAAATATCATATTTAAAGTATGAAAATAAAAGATAAAGAGATTTTTTAATATTTTTTTTTCTATTGTTCACTGTGTGCATTTTGAGATTCTTTAAATCTCAAGATAATATTTATCATTATTTTTTATTATCTCGTTGGAAAGAAAGGCGTGGCTCAGTGACACTTTTCATTCGCATCACTCGAATGTAGATGAAGAAAAAGGAAAATAAATACAACAACATCTTCAATTACCTTCTTTCCATTTACTGTAGCAATGTGACAGACTATCTGTCTTTGTAAATAAATTCTTCAACGATGCACATTCCATATATTTCCATCGCTGTTTTTTATCAGTCAACCAAGTCATATAATTCAATGTAACGATGCGAACATCCAATAAGCTATGGAGGAGAACGAAAAAATAGCTGTCGTACACAAAATAAAAATAAAGGAAAATTTAAAGCGATGGAGATTGAAAGAAAAAAAAAATTGAAACATTGAAAAATCACAAGACATTTTTTTTCTGTTTTCATTTCCATTTACAGTTCCACCTAGTATAGCTCCCTTTAGCTTTAACAAGGATTTGTCTGAGGGTGTACGCGCCCAAGTTGCTTGTGTGATTGAGAAAGGCGATCCCCCATTCACGTTAATATGGTCAAAGGATGGTGAACCCATTGCCACATCAACACCATCGGGTTTTGGTTCAGCTAGTACAACCACCGCACACAAAACCAATTCACCTAATACCATTGCCGGTCTTCGTGTCACCAGCATGGATGTACATTCAAGTACCATCGCAATTGATCGTGTCACAGCAGCACACGCTGGAAACTATACGTGCGTAGCACGCAATTCAGTTGCTGAGGTGTCGTCCACTGCACAATTAGTCGTTCGTGGTAAAGTAATTTTTACCGAGAGTTCAATTTTCAAACAAATCAATGAAATTAAATAAATTAAATTGAATTAATCAATTTTTAATAATTTTAATGCACAATTATCACGAGAATGTTTTTTTTTCTCGCACCATTATATTTTTTTGAAAAACAATTGATAATTGTTGATGATTATTTTAATTATTGTCGTAGAAAATAAATGAAACAATTATTATTTATAGGCGATTGTCAATTGTTTTGATTATATATAATATGAAGAAAGGATTTTTTTTTTGTCATTTTTTCATAAGGAAGAAAATATTTTGTTGGAATTTTTATTTAATGCAGCAGCAGTAGAACGCGCGCTATGTTATAATCACAGCTGTATTGGATTGTAAATTATATTTATAAAATGCTACCACGCACATCGCACTTTACGCGCAACGCCATGTAATAATTGATAATAATAATAATATAAAAAAAAAAGAAAAGCACAATAAGCAAGGAAAATAATATGTATATGTAATTACTATAATTATTCTGCAGAGCACAATGGCACCATGTCTAGCCCGTCAACGTTTTTATAACGCAATGCAACAACGCACAAATTCGCACAATAATTATATATACAAAGCACTTACTTTATTACACGCACATATATATATTACTTGCACTTAAACAAAAATATTATTTGAAATTAATTTATTTTATTATCATTTTAAACTCTGAATATATTTTTTTTTCCTTTTATTTTTCATCACGATTTCTATATAATTCACTTCAATATTTCAACACCTCTATATTTCACTCTACTATTTTTCCTCGTGATTAATATTCACATCCGCATCCTTGGGGTAAGTCTTTAAAAAGAAAATAAAAAAGAAAATAATAATATCACCTTTATCATCCTCACTTTGCAAATTTAATGCACTAAATAATTAATATTAATCTAAAAAAATAAACGAAACAAAAAAAAATAAATATTTAAATGTCCGCACATGCACTGTTTTTTTTTTTGGTCTTTGATAATCAATAGTATATAATTAAATTAGTATATTTTAGCAAAACTTAGAAAATCACTAGCATTTGCAATAAAAAAAAAGCTGCATAAATATAAATGTATACTTTTAATAATTGCATACATACTCACTAGCACTTGCACACGCACAAACACAAATATCAACTCGAAGAGTGTTATATATTATGGCAAATTTAATAATAATGGAAAATCATTTCTCTTTACTTTAAATGAGAATATTTGAAATACTCGAGATAAACGAGAAATTCCTTTGAGTAAAACAGTTTACCACATGCTGAGTTTGAAGCAAATCTAAACTGCTAAAATTCTCAACTAACTCCATAAACGTTCTACGAGTTTAATTCAACCACATATATAACCCATTTATAATATATCAAACTTATATTATCGAAAAATAATTATCCAAAATATAGAATAAATAATACAAATTGATAATAAAATTAACTGAAGTATTTTTGTTTTTCATTGGGATAAAATATTTTAAATACAAACTGCTACTGGGATAAATAAATGGACAATGACAGTACCACCACGATGGGTAATGGAGCCGCAGGATGTTCATGCACCGGAGGGCATGTCGAAGCTGGTACTTCACTGTCATGCTGATGGATTTCCACCGCCAGCTGTCACATGGCGACGTGGAACAGGAACAAGACCTGGCAGCTATCACGATATATCCAGTCATGAGCACGCACAAGAATTGCGAATACATTCAAATGGTTCGCTAGTATTTGGTAGAGTACAAGAAGATCATGAGGGGTATTATTTATGCGAAGCTGTCAATGGAATTGGCGCTGGATTATCTAAAGTCGTTTATCTCACAGTTAATGGTAAATAAATTTTCTACCAAGTTTAATCCTTTCATTTTTATAACGATGATAAAGAAAATTATTTTATAAAATTTTATCCTGAATATCAAGAGATATATCTGCTGTAGATAGTAATAAATAATTAAATATAAAAAGTTAG
Source organism: Microctonus hyperodae (assembly GCA_030347285.1). Taxonomy (NCBI): domain Eukaryota; kingdom Metazoa; phylum Arthropoda; class Insecta; order Hymenoptera; family Braconidae; genus Microctonus; species Microctonus hyperodae. The sequence goes on from JAQQBR010001834.1 coordinate 4,472,254, forward strand.
ATAATTATATCAAAGTAATATTTTTATTTTTAATTATTTTTTATGGATAAAATTTATAAAATAAAAATTTAACTAGTTTGTATAAATTTAACAGTATGCTATAAAAGTTTATTTTTATAAATTTCATCGAAGAATTAATTAAACATGAGTATTTTATTATTAATTTATCTTTACGATAATTATTTGTTTACAGCACCGGCGCGCATTGTTGAAAAGCATCGTAATCAAACAGCGAGATTGGGCTCACGTGCATCACTACGATGTGAAGCCAAAGGAGATCATCCATTGAATATCGTGTGGCGTCGAGCGGGTTCCCAATTAGAGCCAGCAGTCTCCGATTATCGATACATGGTCAAGGAAATGAATACCACGGATGGGGCTGTTAGTATCCTGGAGCTCATTAGTACATCGAGAGAGGATAGTGGTCGATATTTCTGCACTGCATCCAATGCTTATGGTGGTGATGAAATGACCATGCATTTGTATATACAAGGTATGAAACATTGATAAATTAATTATTAATATTATGAAGAATATTTAATGATTGATGAATTAATTTTAGAACCACCTGATTTCCCGAGGAATATTCATATATTGGAGAAAGAAAGTCGATATTTAAAATTGGGATGGACCAGCAGTCAAGATGGAAATAGTCCGATAACTCAATATATTATTGAATATAAAACAGATTCAGGTGATAATTAAATTTTATAATTAATTTTAATATTCATTTAGACAATCAGAATTAAAATGTGATTTATTTATTTATTTGTGAATATTTCAGAGATTTGGCATGATCATACATTTCACATGACTGTTCCTGGTACACAGACATATGGTCACGTCAATGGTTTACGACCGGCTACAAGTTATCAGTTTCGGGTATTTGCAGAGAACGAATTGGGTCGCAGTCAAGCAAGCGATGTAGGTATATGTATAAATACACAAAACTACTACTGCTACGAACCCATTTTCCCACGAGTAAATTAGTTTTTAAGCCTCTCACACAGTTGACGAGAACTGCGCAAGTGACTTTATCGATTCTTCAGCAATAACCAACGACGAAGAACAAACACATGCATATACACCAAACCCTGTACAAATATATAAATTTGAATATGTGTATGTTTATATTGAATAGTTATGAATGATTCAATTTGATTGAGTTTGAATTATTTAATTTAGATTTTAGATATGACAACGGATGGTGAGAAACCTGGTGGGCCACCACGTAATCTTAAAGTCGAGCCAATTAGTTCGACGGATTTTAAAGTCACTTGGGAACCACCAGATCAAGATTTATGGAATGGAGAAATTTTAGGATATCACGTTGGCTTTAAAGAACATCGGTTGGTATTTATTTTAAATTAATAATCAAAATTTTGCTATTTCTCTTTTTTTAATATTATAATTTTTCATATTTATATCAATGATAAATTTATTATTTTTTTTTATATTTAAAGACTATCAGCGGATCAATATACTTATAAAACTGTAGAGGGTCGTCCAATAAGTGCCAGCGCAACTTTGGGACTGGCTCGAACCGCAATTCCCGGTCGACAATGTCAATTGACAAATTTACGGAAGCATATGCGGTATAGCGTAATTGTTCAAGCTTATAATGCACTTGGACCCGGGCCAATGACTGCTGAAGTTGTGGCAACAACATTAGAAGATGGTATCAATAATTTATTAATTCTCTCTCTCTCTTCTCTTCATCATTATTCTCTAATCTTGATTCACAACTATTCAGTATTATTATTTAATTTTCCATAAAATTTAGAAAAGAAATTTTAAGGTTTTATTTTATTTTTACTGTTAGAAAATGTATACGTGACGAAAAAACAATCGAAGAGATTATAAATCTAAAATGAGTAAAATTCCTTCCCATTATCCAACCACTTAAATCACTGCTGAATGCTATTGACAAATAAAAAAAAAAAAAAGAAGTGATCTTTTAATAAATCCGTTGAATAAATAGAATTTATTCAATAATTGAAAATAAATTTATTTCAGTACCGAGCAGTCCACCGCAAGATATTCGCTGCACAGCATTATCATCGCAATCACTTCAAGTATCGTGGGAAGCACCGCCAGATACAAGTTTAAATGGTGTATTGCGCGGATTTAAAGTTAATTGGGAGAGTATGGATTCAATAACAGAAACAGCTAAATCCGATACAAAAATCACTACGGCATTAACAGTTGTGATAAATAATTTAGAAAAATATACAAATTATTCAATTCAAGTCGCAGCCATGACAAGACCAGGTGACGGTGTACCGTCATCACCAATTTATTGTAAAACCAAAGAAGATTTACCTGAAGTTCCAGCTGGCATTAAAGCTGTAGCTAATTCAAATGAATCAATAATTATCTCATGGTTACCGCCATTAAAAGCCAATGGAATGATTACCTCCTACTATGTTTATATTCAAAGCGAGGAAAATGATGGAAAGTGGTATAAACAAACGCTTAAAGCACATAAAACAAGTTACAGAGCTGAAAGTCTTCATAAACGAAAACAATATTCATTTCATGTCGCGGCAGTTACTTCCGTTGGTGAAGGACCTAAAACTTCATTTGTTACAGCGTCACCATCAAGTCATGGTATGAAAAAAAAAAATATATCTATATAAAAAAAACAACAGATAATAAATTAATAAATGAATACATATTTTCTCATTTAATCTTGAATTAATTAATATTTTAAATTCAATTTAATAACAAACAGTTCCCGCGGCAATTTATTCATTTGGAATGAGTCCAATTGTTCCATGGAAGCAGGATGTCACGTTGCCATGTCAAAGTGTTGGAAAACCATCATTATTGTGGAAACAATGGGGTCAAGTTGTAAAAGCATCTGGCAGAATATCAATACATACTGATGGCTCATTGCACATTAGCGATTTACATCGTGAAGACAGTGGTAATTATACGTGTCACGTTGAAAATCAACATGGATCCGATCAAATAACACATAAATTAATTGTCCAAGGTAAAATATGATAATTAAAATTGATCAATAAAACTTTAAAGTTGAATAAATATTTAATAATTGATAAGTAACTACCATTTATCTACACTAGTGCCACCATCTGCGCCACTTCTTCTTGCCACCAGCACCACCAGTAATTCCATAAGTGTCCAATGGAAACCGGGCGATGGCGGTGGTGCACTTATTAGAGGATATATACTACACTACAAACGAAAGTTTGGCGAATGGGAGGAGGTTAAAGTTTCACACAAGATAAATGGCTATCTATTGTCACAACTATGGTGCGGTACTGAGTATCAGATTTACTTAACTGCATACAATAGAATTGGTATGGGTTCACCCAGTGAGTTTGTTAAAGCAACTACCAAAGGCTCAAAACCAGCTAATTCACCTGGGAATAGCGATAAATTTATCACTGTCAATGTATCGTGGATTGTATTACATTTGAGTATATGGAATGATGGCGGTTGTCCCATAACTTGGTTTGAACTTGAATATAAAAAAAATAATGAAGAATTATGGACACTTGTGTCTAATAATATTGAGGTATTTTAAATTCATTAAATAATATTTTATTAATTGAAAAAAAAAATTATTTGAAATTTTGCCATACTACTTTCTTGTTATTTTTAATGATAAATTATTTCTCAGGTACAAAAGTCTTATACATTGAGTGAATTGCTGCCAGGCACAACTTATGATGTTCGTATAAGAGCACATAATAATGCTGGCTCATCTGTTACTGAATATAAAATAACAACACTTCAACCACATATCACAACAACACTGCCAACAATTGAAATTGACCAATATGTACCCCAACAAAATTCAGTACTAGCAGATCTAAAATTAATTGTTCCCCTTGTATTAAGCTCCTTTGCAATTATCGCCGTTGCCGGCGCCGTGTTTTATTGTTTCCGAAAACGTAAGTTTATTAATTATTTATTACTCATTATTAATAATAAATTTCCTACATTGAATATATTTATTTTAAATAGCTGCATGATTATTATCGTTATTATTTACTGTCCTTAGACCCTCATTTTTTTTTTCATTGAATAAATTTAATTTGAATTAGGACCTTTGTTAGGCGACATCGGTAGCCTTCACGATGCTCAAACTGCCGCTGCGTTGGACAATAAACAAAATATGGAACAACGAGAGCAATATTATGCAACTGTTAGGAAACCATTGCGTTCGCCAATTCATGAAATGGGAACGTTAGAAAGAATTCCTGGTGAGCGTTTACATTTTGATTCATTTCGCTATTTATAATTTATTTATTATTTTAAAAATCATTTAGTCACACAATTATTATTCAAGGGGGTATATATGTCCAGCCGTGGCCACAAAAAAAAATTTATTTTGGCAGGGATAACAATGGAAATTGATAAAAATAATTAATCTTTTAATATTTATCATCAATGGTGTTTTTTATTTTTCTTTCAACACAAGTTATCAGCTTTGTAAATGCTTCGCAGTAGCTTTTAATCCTGTGAACACAATCGTCAACTGTTTATAGAATACTCGGAAGATATCTACCCGTACGCGACATTCCAATTGAAAGAGAGTGTACCAGCTGGTGGTGATAGTCGCTGTGAATCAGCAGCACCGCTACAAACATTTGTTTATCATGATCCAAGACTATCTGCTGCTGATACTCTACAACTGCGCGAGGTATTAACCAGTAAATAAATTATTTTAATTCTAATAAAGTAAAGATTCAGCGAGATTATTTTTCTACCATCCAATTTAACAGTATTTTCTCTTTAGAATTTAATTTCCCAACAAATCATGCATTTTTTTTTATTTTTTATTTTTTTATTGCACCTATTAAATGGAGCGCATGAATTATTCATAGTGGAATTTGAATAGATTTTCCTTCTTCACTCTTTATAATATCAAAATAAATTTTTCAACCCTGCCAGAAGATAAAAATTTTTTTCTTTTGATTCAAGATAAATTATCTTCCCCATTTAATAATTGATTATGCTGGTAGAGCAATTTCACTATTTTTTTTCTCACCATCATCAGCATCAATCATTCATTATCATCATCAAAAATAATTATTTATAATATTAATTACCATCATATTGGATGCGTCATTTGATTATTGAAAGTTAAAAAAAAAAAAAAAAAATAATTCATCATTATCATCATCAGTAGATGAATCATGTGTATAAATAAATGATGTAGATAAATTTCATAACACGACTGCTGGTCCCCCCTTGCTTCGTTTCGCAATTTAATCCGCCCGCATTTTAAACGTTTCAAAAAAAACACATTACAACACAAAACAAAATTAAAATAATCATTTCAAAGAGTGAGAAAGTATCTACAAAAAAATAAACCAGATAAAATAACAAAATAAATGACATTAAAAATAATATACATACATATATTTTTACAAAATGAATAAATGGGAAGAAACAAATGGAAAACGGTGTGCGTTGCACTCTATAGTCCGTTAATAAAAATTAGATAAAAATGATGAATGACAATTCCGTCTGATTGCAGTCGGATTGCAACCGGTACACTAAGGTGCGCGGAGGCCGTTCGTCCTCTGCGCCGTTGCATAAAACTCACAAGGCCAATCAGGGCAAGTCCGAGTCGGAGGAGTACGACACCCTGGGCTCGGACAGCGACACCGAAGTCGGGACCAGCAGCCGAACAGAGTCTTCCAATCACCTCGTCGATTCGCACCACTCGGCCTTTGCAGCCGACACGCGTGTCCACAGTACGCCACCTTCCTCTCTCGCTCTCTCACTCACTTCTTTTTTTAATTTATATTATATTTTTTTATTCTTCAAATATATATATAAAATTGCTCTTTGAAATATTTTTTTTTTATTTTTTTTTCTCTCAATTATTGGGCTTAATATTTTTTTTTTTATCAATCAACTGTATTCAATTACACGACACAATAATAAAATACCGATATTGTTGTCAATTAGTAGTAGTTATTTGTTTATTGTTAATTTTTGAAATTATTTATTTGATAGTTGATGATATTTTATTGATTTTATTTCAGACTTCTTGTACCATGGACCAGAATCTAGCACGTCTACGGAACCCTCACCGATATTTGAGAGAAAATCGTTTCCTGGAAGGGGAAGACCCAAGTAAATATAAAAATTAAAAAATTAATTTTTATATATTTAATTATTTTATTATGTTAATTTTTCGTATTAATTATTTTGTATTTTATTCAGGATGTTACAGCTGGCGCGTTATACCGGCGAGGAGACCCGTACAAGTTTCGGGACAATCCCCAGGCCTGGCAATTCCAAGCACCAGTCGGGCCATCGGATCAGGGAGCAGCAGGAGCGCAGTGATGCAGGATCAGGAAACTTGTTCATCCCCAAGTTGGACCCACCCTCGGGGTTCTCCGACGCGCTTGAGCTAAGCGAAGCCGAGTGCGACCTCGATCGCGGTCATCATAACCAACGAAATAGAAGAGACTTCGTTATTGCGGTGTAAATAAATCTAAAAATGAAGAAGACGAAATGGAGGAATGAAAGGGAAATTAACGAAATGAAATAATTGAGGAGAAAAAAAAACAAATTGTGTAAACACGCGATTTTTAATTAAGTTAAGCCAAAGATACTATGATAAACAAAGACAAAAAAAATTGAAAACCCTCTTTATCCAGCCTGTTCTTCCATCCCCCTTCGCAAATTAAGAGAAAAAAAAATTCTTGCAATATCGTGTGTCCTCATTCCAATGTGTCGATGTATAATGATTGTTTAAATTAACGAATTAATGAGAGAATAAAGAAAAAAAAATACAAATAATTAACGAAAAAAAAAATTATTATAATAAATGAGTAAATAAATAAAAAGAGGGAAAATTGATGTAAGAAAATGTAAAGATGAAAAAAAAAAAAATTGAATAATGAAATAAATGTTAAATTATTGAAACAAAAGCGTAGCCATTGTTTAAGGTACGCGCGTGGCACTAACGATTTAATTATAAACTAAAAAAAGAAAAAAATAAAAACAATAACATTTTACATGTCTGAAATCGGCACACTAAATAAACTAAAAAAAAAAAATTTAATTAAATGAAAATAAAAAATTTTTCCTGTTGATAACGTATATATTATATATACTTTATTATTATTATATATAAATTATTTACCACGGAGAAAATGAAAAATTAACACTTTTGTGTTTTAGATGAACTGTAGATTATTTATATTCTATTTACTTTGTAAAATATACAAATATTGATTCAGAATTACTATAATCTCTTATTAATATTTATTTATTCACATTATAAAAAAACAAAAAAATTTTAGTCCCTACAATAATACTTATAAACCAAAATAAGTATAGATATATACACATATTTATAACAAATTAAATTATACTACATAATTATAACAATTTAAATTAAAATCCAATAATTTCTCGAGCAGATTTTATCTCTCATTAAGTTGTTATCAACTCGCGCAGCATTCAGACTTTTTTTTTCTGATGCTGCAGTAACAAAGCGGATGAAATCCCCAACCATCCCTTCCCATAAAAACATTCAAGCATGCGCAAAAATCATCACCTCCGCCCCGTTAGATACTATGAGTGGTGGTGTTTACGGTGGTGGTAAGTTACTCGTTATTCTCAACATTTGTACACATAAAATATAATCAATTGAATAAATATATCACATGGTACTTGTTTACAAACAGATGAGGTCGGCGCCATCATATTCGACAATGGTCATCAGAGTTTACGTGTCGGATATGGCGGTGAAGACAGTCCAAAAGCTGAAATTCCAACGAGCCTTGGGGTGTGGGAGGACGCCACAGAAAATTCAGACAGCAACCATGTCGGTAAAAAACGATATAACATTGATGTTACGGCTATACAAGTCCGACGAAAAGGTAAGGAATCCATTGTAAATAATTCAATCATCCACCGCCATAATAAAATTAACTAAAAAAGAAAAAAAAAAGAATTTTTATCCACCAAAATCTGTGCTAAATTCAATAAAATAAAAATTATTCAAATTTATTCCACAATTAAATTTAATGAAATATTTTTTTTTCTTTTTATTTTCATGCAGATATGGAGATAGTTAGCTTGATGAAAGACGGAATGATTGAAGATTGGGATATGTTTGAACGTCTAGCTGAATATACTTATAAACAACGATTGCATGCACTGTCTGAACATCATCCGATATTAATGACTGAATGTCCCTGGAATACTCGCGTTAAACGTGAAAAACTTCTTGAATTAATGTTTGAAAAATTTAATGTGCCAGCAATGTATATTTGCAAAAATGCTGTGCTCGCTGCATATGCTAATGGAAGATCAACTGCAATGGTGGTAGATAGTGGTGCGACTCACACAAGCGCTGTGCCTGTTCATGATGGCTATGTGATAACGCAGGGAATAGTTAAAAGCCCTTTAGGTGGTGATTTTATTACAATGCAATGTCGACAATTTTTTGAGGAAAAAAATATTGAACTTGTGCCCGCTTGTTTAGTCGCCAGCAAAGGTAAAATTAATTACAAATAAATATCCCACACAGGATAGTTAATAAATTATGAATTATACAATTAATTTAATTTTTAATACGATATAGAGAATAAATTTATTTATTTTATTTATTAAATGGAGAATATTTTTGTATTTAATACAGATGTTATTCGTGAGCGAGAGGCTCCACGTTGGACAAGAAAATCCGGATCACAACCAACGGCTTCGTGGTTGAGTTATATGATACGTGAGCTTTTGCAGGACTTTCAAATGAATTGTTTGCAAGTTTCGGATTCGCCATATGATGAAGATGTGGCGAACGCATTGCCGATGAAACATTTTGAATTTCCAACTGGTTATAATGACGATTATGGATCAGTTCGATTGATGATTCCTGAAGCGCTGTTTGATCCAAGTAATGTTAAGGGAGTTGGTGCTAGTATTCTTGGTGTTGGACCATTGGTTACTACTAGTGTTGGCATGTGTGACATGGACATTAGACCAGTGAGTATAAAAAAAATTAAAATAGATGTTTTAGTCATTTAATTAAATTATTAATAATTTAATATTATTTTTTATTTTATTATTAGAGCTTGTATGGAAGTGTTGTGGTGACTGGTGGCAACTCCTGTCTTCAAGGATTCAGTGATCGATTGAATCGAGACTTGGCCACGAAAACTCCACCAGTAAATTCAAGAATTGAAAATGATTAAATTAAATTAATTTTTTTCATTGATATTTATTCGTATTTTTATTTTTTTTTCTTAGAGTATGAGACTGAAAATCATCAGTGCTAATAGTTCAAGTGAACGACGATACGGAGCTTGGATTGGTGGATCGATTTTAAGCTCCTTGGGGTCATTTCAACAGATGTGGCTTTCACGTCAAGAGTATGAAGAATCGGGAAAAATTATTCTCGATAAATGCGCCTAAGTATTATTCGTGAATTTTAATATACATGTAATATTTAATATAATACAATCAAACTCTTTTTCAACAATAATTTAAAAAATCTATTGCTATTGATATTAATCTAATCTACACGAATTAAGTATTAAAAAAAAAAGAAAAGAATAAGAAAAAGCAAATTTGTGCCAAAATAATTTTTACGTTCGATTTAAATTTAATATTAAGTAGTTAATTATTTTTTTATTAATTAATTATTGTGATATATGATTAAATTGAAGCGAGAATATCGTTTGAAGAAAATTTTAGTGAGAAAAAAAAACATATCTGACTGATTTTTTAAATATACATATAATTATTTTTTTTTTTTACAATGGAATAAAAATCGGTGCTATAATGCATAAAATTAATTCAATTCATCGTTATTTTAGCTCTTACATTTGTGTATATAATAAATAAAATTTTTCATCACACAAAATAATTATAAATTACAATATATCATAATAAATTATATGTGTATGAAATACGTAGAATTGAAAACATTTATACTATTTTTTTTTACACATCTGTAAATTAATTAATATTCAATTATTATTTTATCTTGTATAATCCAAAGTATTTTAATTTTCACAACTATGCAATAAACGCGATGATATCGCATATATTCGGAAAGACCTGAAAAAAAAATTAGTATAAATATTTTAATGATTTAATTATCGTCAAAGGAAAAAAATTCTCTAATATTTTTTTGCTGCTTACGAACGTAAAAGTAGATTGGTATATTATACACAATAAAATACCAATTACTACAACAGCTAGGTTTCATTATTGACATTCACATCAGTCAAATCCCTAGCTCCAATAATTAATTAATCAATTATATATTCATAAAAATTTATTTCATCGAATAGGTCGTGGTAATTTACAAATAGCTGTATGAACAGGCATCGCCAACCATCCAGCGATTGTTATTCCAATCGCATCAGACATTGTAACAATTCCCAATGATTCTCGCAAATTCTCCGATGGAACCTTGACGAAAAAAAATTTATTTTACATCAATTTAATAATATAACGAAGAAAAATACAATGGAAATAATTTTTTTCCATCAAATTACCGTGTCAGCCATATTGTAATATGTATTAACATAAGCACCACCACCGAGGAGACCTTCCCAAAAAGTAAATGCGAATACAATCCAAATACTCGGGATGTAAAAGAAAATTGCTTCTGTTGTAAATACAACAACATTCAATAACTAAATAAAAATCAAAAAAAGGATATAAATTATTTATTCTCAATATTAATTGTATTTGAAAATATTTATTAATTTCAATGCTTGCCTGGAAAACTGCCATCAGCCAAACTCTTTTAAAAGAAAAGAAAATAGCCGAAGATCGGGATATAAAAACGCCAATTTGATAATCAGCCTGAAGCCACCTGTATTGTTCTGCATGATTTAACCAAATATTATCGAACTGTACAAGTTCATGCTAAAAAATAATATAAATATACGAAAACAATTGTTATTTAATTCCTCTTAATTATATTCAATATTAATTTAAAACCAAATAATTCTTACTATTCCTTGATTAATAAAATATTCAAACAAATAAACCAGAGTAAGTGGAACAATAAACGCAACTAATCCTGGCAATAATTTAAATTTTTCTTTAATAGTTTTTTTAGGCGTACTGATTATTTGTTCCTGACTACTCATTCCATGTCGGACAATTGTATCATTATTAGGCTTTGCTATTATTATCCAAAATGCAATCGCCTCTAAAATCGGTACAACAAGCATAATTAATAATGTCTGATCTGTTGACACAATTGTTCGTAATCCTGCGTATGAGAATGAACCAATTATTCCAGCACCGCCTGTTCCTGAAGACCAAGCCACAATATTTTCTCTAATAAAATATAATTCGATTTATTAAATATAAATTGAATAGTATTATATTTAATTGAATTAAATTAATTATATTAATAATAACCTGTGATATTTATGACAGTGACTCATTAATGTAACTTCACCGAGTCCTGATGAGAATGAAGTGAGTGCAACACCAACAATTGTCAGCCATTGGATATTGCTGTATGACACACAGAGAAATCCAACTATTTGCGTTATCACACAAGCTGCCATACGGAAACTGTAACGTTTGAAAATTATGAATAATTATTTTAGCTTCATCTACATCACTGTATAACTTCAATTAAATTAAGAATAAATTTATCGAATAATTTATTTTATCAATAATAAAACTTACTTAATGTAAAATGGTAGAAATGGTACGGTGAATTTCACTATCAAGCTTGGAACTATATCAGCTAATAGAATTGCACCTGTTGATAATTCATTGCATCCACGTAAATTAGTTGTTGAATTTGATGTTGGTTTATTTCCCTATAAATATGAATTGAAATTAATTAATGATGATAATTTATGTTTCATATTTATTAATTAGAATATATTACCGATGAAAATTTTTCTAATATTATGTCATGGGCTGCTGATAACATAATAACGTATCCAAAATTATTGCACAGGCCCAATATGAAAAATGCTGAAAGATTTCTCCATCTTGTTATCCTCCATTCATTTAGCTCATTTTTGTTTGTCGACGATGCTATTAATTTTTATTAAAAACAAAATTCCATCAGTAATTATCATATTAATCATTACATGAATATACAAATGAATAAATTTTATTCATTAATAAATTAATTATTATACAACTACGTCTTTGTTGATCTTAAATATATATTTAGACAAATGATTAAAATTATTTATTCATTCAAACATATTGCTTCTTCAACTATCACAATTATTATAATTAAATCAACAAAGACGTTTCTAAATCCGTATATTTATTGAAACAATTAAATATTTATTCATAGTTCCTCATGTCAATTAAATAATTGATTATAAAATTTATCATTTGAATTGTAGAATAAATTTGAATAAATTTATTTATTGCGGATAAAAAAATTGCATAGGACATTAGTAATATTTACAATGAATAAAAAATAAAAATGAAATACACGATAAACTGGTTTGTCTTTAGTAATAAAAATAATTTAAAAAAATTTTTTTTCTTTATTTGTAATACTATTTGTAATGAGGAAGGTGCGATTATCATAGATGTAACATGAGTAAATGCTTCAGATTGTATACCACGAGTGTTATTTAAGTTTAATGATAAATTGAAATCGCAATTGACTTCATCAAAAGCAATGATGGCTGTACAAATTTTATTGTACTAGATGCATTTAGGTATCAAGGACAAAAAATTCTATAAAATTCTCTTTTATCTCGTACAGAGATTTTAATTCATCAAATGAATCACATCAATTTAGACAGATTAGAAGTAATCCACGTATATACGAAGCAATCATTAGGAAAATAAATGTTGAAATTGTTCAAAAAAAAAAAAAAAATAAATAAACCATGTTAACAATACTGATAATATAGTAATTATCATTGGCTTATCAGGGTTTATGACTAAAACATTTTTTTTAGAAATATCAAAGTAAATTCAACATTTTTTTTTTTCCAATAATTTACACAGTAATTATCTGATTATAAAATAATTTTGTACGATTAGAATATATGTATCTAGTTTGTCTGATAATTGATTTTTTTTTCTACTAAGATAAATTACATAAATTAAAATCAATTATTATTTCATGAAAACAAATACAAATATTTTAATTATTTATTTTATCATTTATAAATTTATAAATATTAATGATTTTTATTTCTTCAATTTTTTTATCACTACTTTATAATAGAATAAATTTTTCACAATTGTTTTCTAGATGAGATAAATAAAATATTTGTCAGTTTGTATTACAAAATTCTTTATCAACACAAAAGAAATTTTTTAGGAAATAAAAAAAAATCATGAGGTTATATTAATATTTTTTTTTTATACGTTACTCTTAGATAAAATATTATAACTTCAAATATTTTTTAATAATAAAGTTATTGTAATTAATCTCGAATATTCCAACGAATAATTATCATCAACCATTGATAGATAATTAATTAAACAAATATATTTTCTAAAGGAAATTTGTGTCACGGGCGAGGACACATTACTAATAAAACTGACACAGGGATTTAATATCTATTGCAAAATTAATTTATATTCACATGGTGTGACCATATATATATACACAATTCATATGAATAAATAAAACCTTCCGGCAAAACTTTGTCAGCAATTCTTCATAGCCTTGATAAAAAAAAAAAATAATCGCGAGATTAATACATCCCGGGTTATTAACTTTCTTGATATAAATATTCAACTCTGTTATGTAAACAATATAAAATCGCAAATATTAATTCA
>JAQQBR010001834.1:4490133-4503031 GCA_030347285.1 Microctonus hyperodae
TTCGTTCAACTATCTCACTTGGTTTGATTTTCAGTGTTATTTTCCTTCGTTTTTTCTTCTTGGTCTTGCATATCTTATTTTTCTTCATCCATTATTTCAGTTCAACCACCCTCGAAGTAGATCAAAGTAACTCTTAACCCGAAAGCTCTGTAAAAGGCATTCAATTTTTTTCTTACTTTTTACTTTTATATATTTTAATCTAGATTATGGTGGAAATTGACAAAAAAAAAATCAGTGGCATAATGTGATTAGAATAACGTTAATCATGAATAATAAATAATATTTATCATAAACATGCAGTTTAATCAATGTGTAATTAATAATAATTACTATGGCTTTTAACAAGATTAATTTTCTCTCTAAATATGAATAATTCTCTATAAATTATTTCATAATTTAAATAAAATTACGACAACACAAAATCCAACAATTTAATTATAATCTTCTCATTCATAATGATGAAAGCAATAAAAAACTTAATTAAATACACAGAATAAAAAAACATTTTACCGATAATAAATAAATAACAATCGCTTTGAATAAATATCATAAATTCTTTAAAAATTAATATTCCACTTTATATAATAAATGCAATTACTCTCATTAATTTTTTTTTTATTTTCAATATCCAACATCAATGCAATTCACAATTAAAAACCAATTTATTTATTACCATTCGCTTTATTTAATCAATTTAATTTTTGCTTACAGATAACTGCCATCACTGGAACAATTACTGTGAGTAATTTTACAATATTCTATTCAATCTTAATATCATTAAATATCTATTGAAACTCCACTAAATGGCCCCTCTATACCACCACACATAAAAGCTCTATTGTAAAATTAGTGCGTTAGTGAGCGAACTTGTAATTTATGAAGTAAGAGCAGGAAATAAAACAAAGTGACGGATAGATAGATATCAAGTAAAAGGATATGAGAATTTATATAATATACGCATCGTTATGCATACATGTATTTGAATGCATGGGCGTGGAAGCAATGAAGAGTCGTAAAGAGAAGTCGTGATGGTGGTGGTGGTGGTGGTAGTGGTGAAGGGCAGAGAAATGAGAGGGAACTTGTTAAACATCGTGAATCAAGAAACTTCCCACGTTCTATGAACAACCTTCTTCATTCTCTTGTCCTCTTTTCTTGCTCTTACCCTCACTTCATCCTTCTCCCTTTTATTCAACACTAATGAGTTGACAAAACTTTTCATCCACTTGATATTATCACAATGAAAAATACATTAAACACACGCAAAAAATTACAATTTTAATACATTAATTAAATTTATTTATACAATTATTTATTCACTCAATTTTTCGTTAGTAATATTTAATAATCAACATAAAATAAATTATTATTTTATTCCCTATATTTATTCTTATAACACGCGAACAATTCCAATTTTCAAACATTTATTAATTAATTAAATCTATTTATAAAATTATTTATTCATTTAATTTTTCATCAGTAGTATTTAATAATCAACATAAAATAAATTATTATTTTATTCCCTATATTTATTCTTATAACACACACGAAAAATTCAAATTTTAAAACACTTATTAATTAATTAAATCTATTCATAAAATTATTTATTCACTCAATTTTTCATTAGTAATATTTAATAATCAACATAAAATTGATTATTATTTTATTCCCTATATTTATTCTCATAACACAGGCACTACTATTGAATTTAATACATTGTTGAGTTAGAAGTTGAGTTATACTACTTTGAATCACTGATGAGTCTCTCAGGGCAAACAGGACGTATCCACTAACTGACAACCGTAAATCCCATGTCTATTCACATTACATGCCGGCTATGTATTTCAAGTTGAACTAAGCACATACATTTATATACATACCTAACTTTAACATGTAACTACTACAACACATATGTCTAGACAACTGACCCATCGTCGTGGCAGGTTGATAATGGCTGCGGCTGTGCTTGCGGTAATGGTGGAAGTAGTTGTCGACTGAGGAACCGGAAAGCAAGTAGAAAAGGAAATTATACCTGAGAAGTATGAAAGCAGTCGAGATATATATGCATTCAAGGAGAACTAATATTTATAAAAATATATTTTTCGTGGTCTGCCCATTTTCGATTCATTGAAAACGTTTATCGATGTGGAATCCATTCAACAAGGCTCTCAATGTGTCTTCCTTCTGTGGGATCTATAGGTATACTTGTGCTTTTCTCTATGCGACTGTATGAATATGTGTATATGTGTGATGGATGTTTGTAGTAGGCGTCTGGTTGCCTTTATGATGGCTAGATGCTGAACTCGACGAAGTGGAATATTCGTCTTGTATGACACGACTATCCAAATTGAGACTCGATCGATTCGATATTCCTCACTCTTCTCCTGTCTGTGTGTGTCTAGCTTCTCTATTTTTCGTTTTAGTGTTGTGTGTATAGGTGTATAGATGTATAGGTCTCTCTTTGAATGCTGGCTTCTGAGATCCTAATAAAATTTCACCCTTATCGATAGGGATAACGCCTTCAATTCTTTTTTTGCCGTCTTTTATATTTTATATTCTTTTTTTTTTCTTCAATTCAAGATTTTCGCCTATTGTATATAGCAATAGAAGTTCTTTTATCACTCTTTTTTTTGTCCATTCGCTGGTGAGAAATCAAATTCATATTCTATAGAGTCAGGTATTAATAATGAGCTTTGATATTTTTTTTTGAGGCGATATATTTTTCTTTGTATTTATTATTGAATGAATTTATTATTAATAATTCTTCTGAGTGATTTAAAGTTTCTCTGAACTATTTAATAGATTTATTTATTAATATTAGGAGACTATGCAAGTCATATCTGTTGCGATAGTGAGAGGATTGGAAATGTGTGTGAAATCACGTTTAGCTTCAAAATAGGTAAAGTTGACTCTCACTTTGTCCGTGTTATCTGCGAATTAGTGAAAGCCATTAAGGTTATCGTCATTACGCTACACGAGTCGCTCGATATCTGCACGATTTTACCCCCCACATAGGGAGAGAAAGAGAAATTAAACGATAGAGAAAAAGGAGAATATATAAAAAAAAAAAATTGAATATAGCAGAAACGAGAAGGAATTTACGTAAAAGCTGACCAAATTCTCGTTTCATAGTAGCTTACATTATATTTATATACTTGAATTTATATATGTATATATTCGAGCTGGATAAGAAGTGCTTCGTTTAATGTTCCGGTTAATTATAATTGCGTCGTTTATTATTTAGGAAATATAAATCTTTCGTCGAGTTCTTCGTCGCTCTTTCAAGCAAATATATTTATACATTTATTTATCTCTGGATGTGCGAGTATATACGTGTGTATGTAAAATATATAGGTGTGGACTATTGTGGTCGCTGGACAATTTAATTCAACTACACAGCTATATACTGACGGAGTAGGTATTTCATTTCGCGCTACGATACACGTCGAGAGACACACAATATACACATAAATTAAATATATGTGCATTTATGTATATTTGATACTGCAGTACACTTTTCAATTAATTGGCAAATATTGTCAGTGAAAATAAACAAAGATATGTAAATATATATAGAGAAAAATGTGGTTGATAAATCGTGTCGTTTCGATTTGTTTGATATTTGCTTTACCAAATCCGTTAGGGAAAATCATCTATGTTTTTATTTATTTTTTTTTATCATCTATTTTTTTTTTATTGTTTATTATATTTATTTGATGACGGCGATATTTTTTTCTCTATTTATCTCATTGCAGTTGTTATTTATTTTCTGCTAAACATTCACTACCGTGACATTGCAGTCATATTCACTTGCTATTCATATTTTTAATTAGATATGTGCAAGCTCATTCTCCAGTATTTTTTTTTTTTGACATTCTCGCACCGTCACACATTATTAAAACATTGAGATATGTATGTGTATCTGTATAAAATAGGAAAAAAATTATTGTACATGAAAAAAATAATTTATTTTGCATTTTTATTCAGTTCGCATTTTCTCGTTACTATAATTATTTGTGCCAGTGCTGTATTAGTGAAATGCTAAGGGGATTCGAGTAACTGTCGGTGGCAGTGACGTTTACACTATATGAAATATATCCTCTCATCCCATTCACGTCACAGCCTATGTATGATATAATTTTGTACCTGTGAGAGTTCATATATGTTTATGTATATATTTGATAGTGTATGTGTATATTGGTAGAGTGAGAAACCACAAAATGCGCCGTGATAACGTCATTCTGTGGATTGGCACTCATGGTAATCATTGTCCAATGCTTCGTTGGAGGGTGTTTTCACTGATACATATACATACTGATGTATATGTACCCAGAGGATAGAGAAATTTTCCAAAATTTCTGAATATTTCACAGCAGTCCACAGCATTGAATATTATTAACATTTAAAATTAATTTCCAAACTTGAATTACAATATTAATACCCATTTTCTTATTTAATTAAAGAAAAATAGATTGTTGAGTAGATACATACAGCTTTAGTCAGACACGGAAAAAAAATTAACTGACAGTTTTAAATACATAAAATTATTATTTAATTTCATGTTGGTATTTTTAAAATAAATTACAATATTTAATTGAATAAATTTAATTGATTTCACTATTTTAATTCAAATATAAATGTGTATACATATATATTTTTTTCACTTGCTCTTATTTTAAATTGGAGGTAATACTATTTGTGAGCTTTTCCTTATTCGTATGCATCCATAGACACGATGGGAATGTGACTCTTCCTCTGAAGCTAAATAAATTTCAACATCGCTCTAACATTCTATCGTACACCATTCCACTCTTGAGCTTTTTCCATTTTCGCGCTTCACGAGAAAATCAAGTAACGAGGTCACGGAAGAAGATGAACACAGAGGAAATGAGGAGTTGATATCGCAGCAGTGCGTCTAAAAAGGACGATAGTAAGAAAAAAAAATAGTTAAATAGAAGGATATGCAGACGTGGTGATAGAGGGTGTCAGGTGTAAATTTTTTTTTTTCTACATCTCTCCTTTCTCTAGACTCTGAACTAATTTGATCTCGTGTCTGAAGGCGCTCTTTGAATAAAAGTACTTGTCACTTCGTGCCCGCCTTCAGGCTTTTGCACATTTCATCCATTTCTTCCCATTTACTTCTCTTCCTTTCTTCTACGACGCCATCTTCATCACCACGTTCTCCACACTACACTTTTCACTCTCCCTATCTCTATATACCGCTCGTGCTTTTGTGCTTCATTGTCCTTAGAAACGAATCGGAGCATAAAATTTTGAAGTTATATTTTTTCTTATTCCAATATTACTCATCATCCAAGTAAATAAATAAAACAACGAATGAATTGTATATATCTTAGCCTGATCCCTTCATTTCCTAATCCACAAATTGACTTTACTGCGATTGTCATTCAATTCCAACAATACCAAACTAAATCCAAACAATCCTAGTTTACTCAACACCACACTATTCTATGAATATAAATACAAATGTACATAGTTAGTCGTATTTTCTTCTTCTATCATCCTGGCTGTTTCTCCCTATCGGTTCTCAATCCATCCACCCACTTACCACCAGCCCCGTTGTCAAACTTAATCCCCCTGTTGAATCCCACATGGCCGAAAGCTCGTTTGCCATCGCATTTACCTTGTTTCCTTGTCTATGGTGATGTCAATTTCCATGTAGCGTCACTAGCCCAGGGAAATCGTGAACACTCGTCTTGTACTTGTACATTGTAACTGTACCTACATCCACAATATACACATACAAACATCATACATGTATAAATGGAACGTAACAATATACATACGCGTATTTTAGAGGGTTGTTAGCTACGTTGTTGACAGGAGCTTTGTGTCTATGGCGAGTGCGTGAATAGGTTGGACGGAGAAAGCTGTTATCAGTCAGGAAGAGAATAGATGTGTGTATAAAGGCGCTATAGAATGTGTTTATGGTCACCCTCAAGCACGTTTGTGTCGGTGTAGAGGGTGGATCTTCAACATTTATAGATATACAAATTCGTTTGTGAACGTTTGTTGCATTATTTCTCTTTCGAGCTTTCTCGTGCTCTCTGTCAACCGGTAGTTGTGTCATTAGCCTTGATAATCTGCGCTATCTTGTGTAGACAAGTCCGCCTGGGTGACTCTACGTAAGGGAGAAAAGCTCTGTCGACAAACTGGAATAATTAATCAACTCTCAATTAACTGTGATTATATTCATGGATTTTATTTGAGTTCTGAATTAATTTATTATTTTATAATTATTTAATTTATATATACATTGATAAAATAGTTTTTTAATAGTTGATAATATTTATATAACAAAAATGAATTAATTAAATTAATGATAGAGAAATTTTTTTCTTTCAGTAGATACATTTAATTTAATATTAATAACAGTTTTGAATAATGTAAATAAAATTCATTATTGATTGTCGAGAAGAAAAAAATTTATAAATATTTACTCGAGTGTAGTGAATAAAATAATAATTAATTTTATATTATTTATCGTTAGAGTATATAAAAATATAATAAACTGTCAAGTTATAAATAGCTTAAAAAAGAATATAAATGATCCTGTCATTATATAAAATCCATTATATTTACATAACTTGATGTAAATATATGTTATTTATATATACATACATAAATAAATATCTAGATATATGTATACACTTTATCAGTTGAGCTTTTAAGCGCGACATAATATATGAACGAAGAAAAATGACTTGGATGACTCGGTGAAATTCAAATATACCAACATTAAACACCGTTCGTGCAAATCGCATGGAATATAAGAATTTCCTCACTGACATTTCATCTTTTTTACCACACTCACATTCACTCAACCGTGTATTTCCCTTCACAATTACCTGACACTGTCTCTGTATGTAAACGTTTCACGTTCACTCACACGCGTAGATAAACAATTTTTCAGCATTTGTGTTTGGTGCGCGTCGAGCTTTCCAAAGCGACAATAGAAAAATAAATAAAAAAAACCACAAACACGACCAGATCATGATCGATGGTGTAGATGCACACATTCTCTATGAATATATGTATGTATATGAGTATATACAACCTACATACGTTCAATGCAGTCGCCTTTCATCAGTTAACTAGACGGGTTGAGGTTAACATGTACGTGATGGGTATGAGAACAATGACAATGGACGACGCGTTGATTTTACTATGGACAATAACCTCTTCAATATAGATTCTGCATCATGTGTATGTTTAACAAACAAGTGTGTTATGGAACAAATAATTATTCACACTGTATATTGATATGAATATAATGGTGTAATGCTAATATAATTTTAATAATTCAATATTAATTATAGATTTCGATATGTTGATTTAAATGTT
Source organism: Microctonus hyperodae (assembly GCA_030347285.1). NCBI lineage: Eukaryota > Metazoa > Arthropoda > Insecta > Hymenoptera > Braconidae > Microctonus > Microctonus hyperodae. The sequence continues at coordinate 4,497,496 of JAQQBR010001834.1, forward strand.
TATTTTTGACTGTTGATTGCGTTGATGGTAGATTGTTTTATTGGGATATGTTTTATTTAGATTTGTTTATTTATTAAATTGATATTTATATTTGTTTATTTATGGGAATATAGTAATTGATTGTGATGTCGAATTGATGTGAGTTATGGGAGTTTAATTCATTGATTTATTTGAAATTTATATTTGGAATAGAACGAGAGCTAGAAATGCGCGATATTTAGGAAGATATTCGTATATAAATTAATGTTCTCTTGAATATAATTGATTAATTAAAGCAGGATAATTTTTTGTTTATATATTATCGGAAAATGTAATTCGAAATATTTATTTAATAATTTTTGCTTTAAAAAAAAATACATTAATTTTATTTAATTGATAAATGTCCTTCAATTAATTGATATCACCTGTCGATAAATTCTTCAATAAAATTCTCTAATATCAAACAAATTAATATCATCAAATACTCAATAAATATTCAAATTCCCATTAATTCAATCGACGATTCGAAATCAAATCAATCCACCAGGCAATCAAATATTTTCCCCTATACAATAATTCTAAATTGCATTAATCCATAAAATAACTAAAACACATAAAAAAAAATTTTTTTTCTTTCTTTCTCAATTTATAAAATTTCCCAATTATTTCCTTCATATGCCTCAAAAATTTTATCCAACTATCACATACTAGATTAATTATTCCTCAACACTGATATTAGATATATACAATTTATTATCATTCATTATCACCAAAGTACCCGTGTATTCCCATGTGAATATGAAGGCATATCTCTTGTCACTTGGACCACACTGGTGTTTCATTTCTTATCGGATTGTTCCCTTTGACCCAAGTAAACACATTGCGCACGTGACCACCCACCACATTTACGTCTCTCTTTATATACATATGTATACCTACATACATAACCAACCATCGTATCTACTATCTTCATCCATTATCCATCCATATATTACACACTTGGATATACATAATATAAGAGTTGTCGCATCCCAATAGCAATTTCACTGCACTTGTTTTCATTTTGTCCATATATATATATACATATAAGATAAAAGTATATAGGTACATATGTTGTGCGGTGGGAAATTGTATCGTTGAGGGTTTCGCGGTAGCTTGGTCGTGTCGATGGTAGATTTATCGTCGTCGATGAAAAGAACGGTGAAAAATTCTGCAGTATATGTGTTAGTCAATATCAGGTGCACGTTGTGGTTTCTCCATGATTGTGTTATATGAGTATATAGGTATACATGTGATTCAATGAGAAAATCTCGTCTTGAATTGTTTTTTTTTTTTTTTTGATTCACTATTACAATTTGACGTGTAACGCCGCGATGATTTCATGAACCAGAGAAAATCTCTTCGCAATAGCAAATACTTTACGACTTATATTGGATAAATAAATGAACTATTGTACATATCCCTCTATGTATATATACATATGTACTTGGATAGTATATGAGATAAATGTGGCTTTATAATTTTTTTTTTTGTTCAAGAGATCAATTTTTCTTTTATATATTTCTATTTGTGAAAATATAAAACATCAATTTTTCTCACGATTTCACATTTCAATTATAAAGTTTAAATTATAATATTATTTTTTAATAAAGTATATGAGAAATAATTTGTGACGGGATTAGTAAATATTTTATATATATGTTTTTAGTATATAGATTGCTGGTAAATGTTTATTCAAGTAGTAACAGTTAGCGAATGTCAGACGTTTCGGATATAATAACGAAACTAAGGGAAATGTGGTGATATTTTATTTGTGTTAATTTTCGTTGTTATTAAATATATATTTTATATACATCTATATGTAAATATTGCAGTAGTAGTGAGACTCAACTCAAAATGTTTACGTGAAATTTTGCAAGCTCTTTTGTAGCGTATCGCCAATTTAATGGAACGGCACCTGCGATAATTATTATAATATAATTACATCAGTGAGACGGCGAATGAGGGGAGAAAGTGAAGGGAGTACCGAGTATTTTGTACGATGCAAGCATATAGAGTTAGGGGATGTTACACGACTGTAAAATGTACGGTGTTGAGTGTGTACGCGCATTTAACGAGCACGAATGAGTTCAATACATAAAGTATATTGAAATAGAAAAAGAAAATAAAGTTTAGTGTATTTCGATATGCCGAGGTGCGCGCGAGCAGCCAAACGTATATAGAAATTGCTTGACTAGTGGCGGTAGCAAGCAAGCAACTGACGATGAGGGGGATGTGAAAGAGGAGTGGTGCGGTAGCAAGAGGGTAGAGAGAAACTCAATTCCTAGGGGGTGGCGCGCGAGTTTACAAAGGGCCAGTCTGCCACTGGCTGTCGCGCATGTTGGATCGTCATTGCAATAACAATTTTCATTAACAACGTGCACTCGTGTCTATGGTTAATAAAAAATATTTATTTATCTCACGTGTAATTTTTTAATTATACTCTGATAAATAATACTGTGGAAGTAATAATTATTTTATTTATTGTGTCGCGATTAATTGTTTTTTCATCGGTGGAATAATTGAATAGTTTATTGAATATTTTATTTAGAAAAAAAAAAAAAGAAATTAATTCTTCTTTTGAATAGGAAATTTATTGGAGGAATAATTGTCTATTTTTTTATTATTGGATATCGAAAAATTGGTTAGTTCAGTGGAATTATTTGAGAAATTGAATTATACACCTGTTCCACTTTACGATTCGTTAAACACGTTGGTTATATATGTGGCTAGCTTCAAAGATAAACGGGTTTATCACTGCGAAAACTCATAATCGATGGTGAAGTCAGGGAATATTGTATTATATTTATGCATGTCATGTGAGAGAATTTCGTGGTGAACGGATATATCACTCAAATCATATTCCAAACATATTTCATTTCTATGTACATATGTATATAAATATATATTGGTATCTGCGATTAAATATCTGTATATAAATTTATATACTAATATTATACATGGATGAACGGAATATTGAATTTAGCGTATAGAAAAGAAAATATTTTATTTTTATTTTTTATAAATTTTTTTTTTCACTCTTTCATTTTAGCTCAATTTTTTTTTTGTACTTTTGTATTTGAAAAATATTATTCAACCGAGTGGAATATTGAATTGAAGTATCTTGTGTTTTGAAAAAAAATGCGAAATAGTATGGAGTATTTTTTTTTTCTATTTTTTATTGAATGAGAATATTTGATAATATTTTTGTACGTGTATGTATTATTAATTGAATTGCGATATCAATGTGAAGTAATATTGATGGAGAATTGAGGGAATTGAACAGGAGCAATCTGCTTAAGATTGAAGAGAACTTGGGAAATGTCTTGTGTGTTTGTTTGAGATGGATTATGGGAAATGCGAGAGGTCGTTATAAGAGAACTTGAGGCATAACGTGAATGTGGCACATTCGATTAGCAATCGATCTATTTGAACATCTTTGGATCTCAATATCTCAATGTTCGAGTCTCTCATTATCTCAAGATGTCTTGATGACCCAGTTTGAGTTGGTATATCTACTAGGAGACAATATCTATTATTAGTAACGTTCAGTGGATATCGTGTAGCTGATTTAATTATGACACTATGCATGATAAATTCTGATAGTTTAATCGGATATGTTACACGTAAATTTAAAGCTCGATTATTTCAGTAAAAAATTTATTATTGAAATTATGAGTTGAGTTTTTTATTTTTATCGATAAAATTTTTTATTTTTTTTTCTTTATTATTTTTAAGTAGAGATAAATGGGAATTTTTTATTTTTATTGAACGTATGATTGAATCGAATGTGAACAATTCAATCGAGTATTAAATATTTTATATTAAAATTTAATTGACATGCGTGCAAAGAGACAAAGAGAATTATTGGCAATTAAATTCAATGTATTTTAATCCCAAGCTTTACTCGTTCAATTATTATTTTTTTTTTTCGATTTGGTAATAATATTGGTGATGATGAAATTTTCATCTGACTAATTTGTTGATGTAATTTATGTTTATTAGATGGATTTAATTAAAGTTTTTATTGTATAAATATTTATTGAGGAAAATATAAATTAGTTTGATTATATTGGAAATTAAAATTTTGGCAATTTAATTTATGTTATTATAAAATATTTTAGCATAATTTGAGGGTGTTGAATATTTTTACATATTCATGTGTGATATATTTTGAATTTTATAATGAATATGGGAATTAATTTATCACTGTGCAAGATAGATCAGTTCTCGTAACTTCAAAAACAAATTTTTTGTAAAAGGAAACTATAAAAAATGTTTTCTCATTTTATTTTAGTATATATCGTATGTTCACTTTTGAATCCTTTACACTGTGTCGTTTTCCCGCGGGAAATTTCGAATATAACACGTTTTTCAATTAAATACTCGACTATCCCCGCCGGGAAATTTTCCGTGACAGTCGTGTGCACAGCGAATGATCTATAGAAGGTTAAAATACATGAAATAAAAAATAAAGAAGGGAAAAAAAGCAAAATAAGAGTACAAAGTAAATGAAAATAGGATTGTAAAAAAAAAGAAATTTTGTAAAATATTTTTTTTTAATTCTCTCACCTTTTTTGATACCTCCGTCATCGGAATTAGAGCAAGTTGTCTAATTTGTTTTATCTCTCATTTGTTTTTCTTTTTTTTTTCTTCCTTGGCAACATCGTCTTGAGAAACGGATAATTAAAAGTTCGACTCGAATCTTTTCGCGATGAAAGAGGTGGATGAAAAAATAAAGATAAGATTGAAAGGAAATGAAACAAAGACAATTGCTTAAGGATTTACAGTATTTTGCCACACTTTAATAAGCAACGGATCTCGTATTTCCGTTTAGTCAACGAGTTTAGCATCATTCAAACTCTCTTATCCTTTTGTTGAACCAAAAAAAAAATAAATAATAATAATAATAAAATAAATGAGAGGTTGTATAACAAAACTTTGTACTTCAATTATTATATTTTTGTTATTATTTTCCGTTGCTTATTTGTGTTGTGAATAAAAATTTTATACTGATGTAAATATTATTTATGATGTTATATAAATTTTTATTTATAATTCGCAGTTATATAAATTCAGGTTGAACGATTTTTTTTTTATGTATAAGGGAGTTGAACAGTAAAAATAATAATCAATTTTTCATTTCAAATCAGTATTTTTGCTGGTATTAATAATATCATTTATTTAGTATATTTCAGGTTATTTTTTTATTTATATTACGGTTCACTTTGCGTTAAATAAAATGTACAGCACGTCTGTGATCCCTGGTGGAAAACGTGAGGGAATATAAAATAAAGTCAGGCTCACACGGAATATCACTGAATTTAACGGGTCTCGACTGGGTTCTCTTGGGATCCATGGGAAGTATGAAAAAAAATAAAAATTAAATAATATAAAAGTAGTATAAGACAAAAAAAAATTATAGATATGAAATTTCGATGCGTTAAAAATTTTTTAAAACATTCTCTCACATTTTTTTATTCAAGATCACGAAGATAAATATAGAGTTATGATAAAT
>JAQQBR010001834.1:4508124-4522429 GCA_030347285.1 Microctonus hyperodae
AAAAAAAAAAAATATTAAAAAATAAAATCTAGAATGAAAGAAAAAATTTTTTTTTTCTTCTATTTTTTATTTATATAAAAGCCTCATTTCACTTCAACTCACGTAACTTTAATCTACTACTCACACCACATCCTCTGGCTCACAATCCTCTAAATATATATGTAATATATCAAGCTATCGTCCAGTTGTTTATGTCCTGTCGTATAACTCGACTGATGGAACGGCTATTCATTGCTATGGGATATATACTACCTTTTTCTTTTTTTCCTTCGTGAAATGAAACACTTTTGGCTTTCAACCCACCGCTGAATGAAACGTTGGGGAATTAAATATTCGAGTATTTTTTTTTAATTTTATTTTTCATATTCGCTACGGTTTAATATATGAGAATGTATATCTATGTAGAAGGAGAATTCAAGTCGGCTTGAATGCGCCACGTGGGAGTCGTGATAATGAGGTTATTTGTAATTCCGGCCGATCAAATCTTCCTAATTTCCGGGGGTGGTGCTCACTTTAAATTCTTCCCGTGCGCAAGAGATCCAGGTAGTTGAGTATTTCAGAGAGAAAATGCAGGTTATTTAATCTAAAATGAACGGAAAATATTTCGCTTTTCTCTGTATTAAATCGTTGAAATACATAAAATATTTTTTCTTATTCTTTTTATTTGTTATTAAATTTTTTTGTATTTTTTTCTTTGTATTTTAATGTAAATACATTTTTTTTTTCAATGTAAAAATTCATAAACGGTGCATAAGACTGGAGCTTAATGGATTCGTTGGACACAAATTATTATTGAATGGAAAAAAATATTTTTCATTTTTATTTCGTGCATAATCTATATATTTTTTCTTTTACTTTCATCGATATAGCGATAAAGCCGGATTACTGCAGTGATTCAAAATGTATTATTTATTTTTTTTTATTTTTTGTTCATTCATGAATTTTTTTTTATTGTTCGGGAATGAAATTATAGGACAATATTTTTTAAGAGACATGAGGGGATTTTTGTAATCCGATTGTTAAGCTGCTTGATGTGGAAAAAAATCCTACGGTGTAATACTCGAAATTAAAATGAGAAAAAAGTGAAATAATAGTGACGATAAAAAATATTGTTTTACCAAACGAATTAAGTTGGACTAAAAAAAATAGTCAAAAAATTACGCTTGAGATAGTGAGCATTTTATCTTTAGTTTAGTTTCTATAGAGGTTCGTGTGTGTCTGTGTGTCAGCAAAAAATGTAATGGAAAAAAAAAATACACAATATACTATGACAAATTGTCAGAAATTGATGAGAAAACTTCTTCATATTTTTTTTATGCAATGAACGATGGTATAAAAGTTATAGAGTGACTTCTATTTGGAGAATCTTCCAACAAAAGTGCACTAGAACGAAGTTAATCGCAGCAAAGCCACACAAATAAATAAATAAATTATAATATATCGCACAATAATTTAATGAAAATATTTTACACACTCTAAAAAAATTATTCAACGTTTTAATTTCATCTCATCGTAAATATTAAATTAAATAATGCAAATATTTAATTATTGATACATACAAAATTAATATTAAATATTTCGTTGAGTATAAAAAAATTTTTTATATTATTCCATTCAGTTTTTTACATTCTTATATTTTCATAATATGAAGAAAAATAATCAGACTGTCATGAAACTTTTCGCCCACACACTCCCACCTGTGTTTCACTAGTTTCCTCATCATTTTCTCGGCTTTTTATATAAGAGAGGAAAAAAAAGAGATGCAAAGTCCTCGCATCGGGGCAATCCTTCGTGGAAATTCCCCGCGGGGCATAAAAACTTCGCGTCAAAACGTTTAATACGTCTCACTAAGGCGGATACTGTAAGCCACAGAGGGAAAAAACGAGAGGAAGAATGGGAAAGGAGAATGAGACAACCCCAACGACTCCCTGGGCGTTATATATATATGCATGATAGGCGAAAAACAGTCTCGCGTATAATGTAACAGCGACGCCAAAGGTCTGTGCGAAAAAATCTCTCACTTTTTTTCCGTTCTTTCGTTCATAACTAAAGAACTGAGACGCTTCTTTTTTTCTTTTATCACATACGATTTTACTTCACGTCATTTTTTTTTTGACTCTTCTCAATATATAGCGCAAAGATGACGCTAAAGTGGTTTTGGAGTTGGTAAAATGTTCGTAGTGAATATAGAGAGAAATATTTACACGAAAAAAAAAAAATTAAACACATGGAGAAGCGTACGTTTTTATATTGGCATTTTCCTCAGCGGTTTATTTTTTATCAGACGCTTTTCTCTGCTTTCAATTCAAAGAGAAAGCAAAATGTGAATCAGAAGAAGAAGAAGAAGAAGAAGAAATAAAGGGAGAAGATAAGAAGTGGTAGCTGAGAGGACATGAAAAAAGATACTGAAAGTTAGCAAAACTCCAAAGGGAACGAAGAGATTACGAGGATAGACTTTTGCGAGTGTGTACTCGAAATGGATTTTGTAATGTGGAATGTCCCATTGGTATTTTTGCTTTGCTTTATTTCAGCCACAGTCACCCTCTTCCCCAATTTTTTATCCTCGTTTTTTTTTTTTGTTCAATTCTTTAACACACTTACATTGATAAATGGAACGTAGGGAAAAGGAAAGATTAAATAAAAAATCCATGAAATTTTTATTACGAATATCAAAGTGAAATATTTATATAATAAATTGTTTTTTCAGACAGTTTATAATTCGTTTAGTTATAGTTTATATTCAGGCTACGTTATAGATGTTTAAAATTCATTAATAATACATCCTTAGAAATTTTTAATGATAATAAAAAAAAAAAATACTTTCACGTTCAGTCTGGAGGAATTATTTTTCTCTTTTGAATTAAATTTCTCATTCTTCACTTTATTGCTGCGATAACAAAAACTGAATAAAAGAAGTATTAAGTCGAATGAAAAGAAATTAATTTAATTGATAAATTAATTATTCTTCTAAATAAATAAAACATAAATGCTTTTATAAATGGTAATGACTAAATTATGAATAATAATATTACAAATTAAATTTCCCTATCACGAAATAATATTAACAATTTATTAAAAATATATCGTACAATGTCGGATAGAATTTAAACTTGTCCCAACGACAATTACAAACTTTCTCCACCAATTATTTTGTTTCCTGTCGGATCCAAAGCGAATTCAGGCAAGTTTCCGGTGGCCAGTATGAACGATTGTCCTTTGGGTAAAGACTTGAGCGGAATAAACTTTTCCATGGTTCAGCGCTGAGGTCTCCGGAGATGTTTAATGTACGAGTGAAAGTGTGCTGAGGGAACAAAAAAATATACTTCAGTTAGGTATGTGCCACACGCTGTAAGTTGTCGGCATTAAGCCAATTAAAATGACGCATGGGTGAAAGTTTTGTCGACGGAGGTAACGACGCCGATGAGAAAATGGCGATCAATTCTATCCCATACCTCCTTCTCATTTTCTTCTCGCTTTATATCCACATTTCATCCACCTTACACTCGACTTTTTGGTACTCTGGATAATTTTTCACGCTTCTTCTCGTGCAAAATTGATTTCTCAACTTTTTTATCCATTTCAATCCCAATTCTTTTAGCACTACACGCTGAATGAATAACCAAACAATCGAAATAAAATATTTAGACATGTAAAATTTCATATAGTCAGGGACATGAATTGAATTTATATCTATAGTTGCGTTTATGAGTGTATAGTATAATGTGTTTAGTAGCCACAGGAACCAAATTCGCATTCAAGGATGCCACACTATCAACCAGGCGTCACTTCCGCTTAGTTAACCGTGCTCAAAGCTTTACTATGGCCTCGAGTTGTCTGACTGGCCACGGACCCGTTCTCCTTCCGCTCTAACGAGTTACAAGCCACCACGTGCTCATGATAAATCACTCATACACACGTATGAACACAATACACATCCAGAATTCACAAGATGAGAGTGAAATAAATGGATTTTTATTTTTTTTTCGTGGTTTAGATTGTGTAACGGGAAATTTTGTTATTTGTAACTGTGATAAAAATCGTGAAGGAATAACAAATTAAATGAATATATGAATGAATAACTGAGAGATAAAATAAAGATAAATAAAGGTTTGAACATGAAAATAATTCGTCAAGTTTTGTTGGAAAAGTTTTTACAATATTTCCACTTGTGAAAAAACCATGAAAATAAAATATATATTCAAAGTGGATAACAATAGCATAAGTAGAAGTGAACTTTTTCTTCAACTTCCTCTCGTCAAGTGAAAGAAGAAAAAAAAAGTGAAGAAAAAAATCGAAGAATATGAAAATGATTGTAAGACATTACATTGTTTTACAAAACTTTTATTTCTTTTATTATTTAATTTCATTACTTCTGTTACTCTTCACGTCTCTCATCACTTCACAACTATGAAAAATAAACGAAAAAAATAACTTTGAAAAAAATTCTCATAAAACTTATTCTATAAAACTTATAATAATGCAATAATTAATATTTCTATCATAAATGATTATTTTTTATTTCCTCAATTAAAATTAAAATAAATTACAATGAAATTATATTTCACTTTTAATCCCTCAACATTTCGTTCGATCATTAACACGATACAAATTTATATAACTAAATATCTCGTTTTTCGCCAATAATATTTCGAATCTCGTTTGCAAATTATCGAAATCGTTGAATGAAATTCAAAGTTCACAATTTCATCGTTATGACTGTGCATTGAGCCCATTTACACAAGTACATGCATACAAATTTGCTCATCCTGTGCGCATGATCGTTCAATGCCCGGTGATATATCGAATAAAAGCGCGAAAAAAGGATGAAGCGAAAGGGTATGAAACGACAGCACAAATTAATATGGCTTTGTGAGAAAGCGGGAACAACGGTATAGAATCATAGGAGAAATAGTAGTAGTGGTAGTAATAGTAATAGCAATAGTAGTAGTAATGGTGTATAACGCCCCTAAGAATTTATCGTTTCGAGCAATTAACCAAACGGTCGTTGAATATCGTCCGGCTCCACTTCTGTCGCCATCACCAAGCAATGGCACGGTGCTATGCACTCTCATTGCTCTCGTTTTTTTTTTCTAATCGATTAAACCTTCCGGTGTATACCAGTTCTGATGAAAAAATTACTTCCGGTCTTCAGAAATATATTCGTGAATGATTTATTTTCTTCCTTGATTTTTTACAATTTAATCGCGCGATTTTTTTCTTTGAAACAGTTGCGCGTTGTTCTCTCAACAGCGGTGATATAAATAAAACAAAACTTATGAACTCAGTGTAGTCCTTGCGTTAGAATACAACGGAGACTACTTTTACTCTTGTGTCACCTTGTAACAAACTTTTGTGTTTTCGACAAATTGAACTTTACGAACGAGAACTCCTGTCTTTCTTCGTGTGTTACTACTTGTATATTGTGTCTTACTTTTTAGTTTGTTCCATTCCTTGTATGGCAAAGTTTTTTTACGTAAGAGGGAATTAGAGTTGTGACAAAAAAGGTTACGGTAGTTGAGAGAATGGAGATGCAGAGAGTAGTACCTATGTGAGATTGAAGAAAAAAATTGAATTTGTAAGATAAGAAATAAAGAGGAATAAAAAAAAATTCGATAAATCACAGGAGTGAAAGAAGGGAATTCGAATGAAAATCAATATATTTGTCGCTGCAATCTCAGGATGAAATCATGGAATCAGGAGTAAACCAAGAGAAATTTATTCACTTACAAAGGAGAAGAGAAAAAAAAATATTGGAAGACTGTCAGAAATCTTCGAACTAAAAAGTCTTCCTTGAGGGTGAAAAAAAAAGCATCTTATCATGTATATTTTCTTTTATTTTTTCTTCTCACATTTTTTTTCACACTCTATCTCACTCAACTTTTACACTGTCTTCGTGTTATATTGGCGTTCCAGGTGTAAATTAGAAAAAAGTGCAGTACTTTGTGCAAAGTTTGGCTAGTATGAGACAAGAATTTAGTCTCGTTTGTTTCAACTTCATTTCCTTTTTTTTTCTCTTGCGATTTACAACAACGCGAGACAACGATGAGATGGAAAAAAAAGATAGAAATAAAAGAACAAGAAAAAATAATGGATATAGCAAACATCTACATACTTATCCGTGTGTTGGTTCGTTACTTTATAACGACACTTGAAAACTTGTTCAATTCAGTATCTCAATATGGGGAGAAAAAAAAATCTGCCGTCTAGAATACTCGTTTGTATACAAATATATTCTCATCCGACATAACTTACATATTTCAACTTTGTACAAGACTTCAAGTGCACATATATAAATATATGTATTTGTATATTCAAACTTAACAATATATATATAAAATTCTATGTATAACGTCGAAAAACTGTCGATCGAGCAGTCGGGCGTGGAATGAAAAGCGTAGAAAAATACAGGAAAATTGACTGCAGCATCTTTGGAATATGATCGATTGAAAATCTGTCGATGGATTACTCAAACTTTTCTTAACTTTGTAATGTCTTGGAAAATACTTTAAAAAAGTGAAAAACGAAGTTACTAAAACTGAGATAATTCTCATATCTCACTTTTTTTTCATCGGAAAAATAAAAATGTTAAAATAATCTCGTCTGGCTCAACGCAAAAAAAAATATTAAACAAATTTATTAATTAATTCCTATCGCTAATTCTTTAATATTTTTTTCATACCTATTAAAATTTTAATCCGAATATTTTGCATATTAAAATTGCGATAAATGAAAAATTCATCTTCTGAATATAAAATTATAAATTGTTTCGTTGTAGTAGAATATTAAAAATATTTTAAATACTATAATGGAAAAAAATTCACGTTCAATAAAATTCTTTTTTTTTTTTCGAATTAATATATCCACTTCTATAGATAATAATATCAGGTATAACTAAAATATAATCTCCATTGAAGTGATGCATAATGAAACGATGTAGAAATTACTTGGTACCGCAAGTCAAAGTTATATTACATACCTTTAGCAGGAAGTAAGCTACTTGCTCAGTTACTCCCTTCCTCTTTCTTTCTACATTGCACTGTGCCTTTAACTCATCCAACGTCCCGCATGATTGCACCCTCTCTGCCAAGCAGAACTCGCCCGTATCACGCACAATTCTCTCCCTACTACATGGTATATACAACCCGAACTTCGGTGGAAAGTTGGTTTCGCTTGGTCGTATACCAGGAGCCAGGTGGCTGTCTCCAAGTAAACTTCGATATGGATTAACCTCGTTAAGCCACACGAGGGCCCATTTTGCACAGAAGGAAATGACTTTACAGTCACATATTACTATGACTCTACACCTAGCATTTATTCATTATCATACTTTATTTCATTAAGTAAAATGAAATAAAATAAAGGGATGAAATTTCGTGCTTTTTGTGCAATGTCAAGTGGTATAAAAAATATTATTGATCGTTGAATAAGATTTATTTTTTATTGTTGCAATGGAAGAAATGTTTACGATTGTGCAGTGCTATATAAAGTGTAATGATGATGCAGTGTATAAGAAATATAAATGGCTTATAATAGTGTTTGGAACAAAAAATCATGAAACTTCGTGACCAATCGGATAGTAGAACACATCAACTAATGCTACAAATCGTTTTGCAATAGGAGAAACGCTTATTTGATGTTATTTCATTGCGCCAGATGTTTTTTACTTCTTTTATATATTTCGCTTTTATTTTTTTCTTTTTTAATTTGAGCGCTCAAATAGCTTTATCGCTCGAAGAAATAAAGAAGTAGTAAAAGTTCATATGCGCAGTTTAAACGATTTTTTATTAGAATTTATTGATGTGTACTTCAAATTTTTTTATATTTCTTCATGTAGGTAAATAGTTTCTAGTGATAGAAAATATCGCATTCAATGTTTGTTTATAAAAAAGATCTTGAAGATTTTTCATAATTTAATTGATTAGAATTATTACGAGAAATTTTTTCATCCGTTTGTAAAATTAAACATAGTCAGAGCTTTTATCATAAGCTTTTATTTTATACTATCATTTTCTCTATTAAATAAATGTTTTTACTGCACAATATGAAAGGTCTTTTTAAATCAATGTGCCTTGAGCTTGTAGAATGTTATTACCTACAACATTTACTTCTTATTCTCTTTACGATGTAAATTCATCGCGAATTAATGCACGTAATTAGAATTAGATGTACAATTTAATATAATTCTACTATGCTATAATACTATTCATAGCCAAAGCTCATATTTTTAACAACATATTTAAAACACTTTTTTTTTCCAAAAGCTCCAGTGGTGAAAATATATTTCAAATATTTATTACAATATAAAATTAAAATTCAATAAAAAAAATTTATCCAAAATAAAAGAACACACATACGCAACCTATTTTTTCCCTGCATCAGAATTGCTAATTAAATTTTCCCTCCGCATGCGAAACAATTTTTTAATTGATAAAAATATGCTCGGAGGTATAATCAATTAAGTTAATTAAATTTTCACTTAACAAGAAAGTAAATAAGTAAACACTATGAGAATGTTGTAGAATTTCTAATATATGTGTGTGTACATCACAATATCATTATTCTGTAGTGATAATAAATTATTTACTACCCTACTTTACATATAAATAATAATAGCGCACAATATTCTCAACGTCATATCTCAAACGTTCATATGTACAATATGTGTGCATATGTGCAGCCATAAATAAAACAGTGTCAATGCATTCTGCGCTTCATTAATATTTTAAACACAAAGCTTAAATTCACGATATGTCCACGTCGCGATCAATAATATTATGTAAACGCAAGCACCACCGCATCAGTGTGCACAACAGACCTCTATTCTCTGTCGAGTAATTATCATCCCTCTTGCTTTCCCTCATGCCACTATTCATCCCATCTCTTTCTCCATCCCCCTTATAACACTTGCGATGCAATGTTGTACGAGGTGAAAGCCCAAGCCATGGCTATCCATTATTATCCGCGCCGCCTGCCGATATTATTTACGCCTCATAAATTCATAAAATGATACCACTGTTGACTTTCATCCATTAATAAAAATAAAAACAAAAACAATAATATATAAAGTGAAAAATAAATAACCATTATCACGTGGTGAAATTAATTATGAAACAAAACTAAATAACAGTGGAGTTATATATTTCACATCCTGAGTTTTATTATCATTAAACTAATAAATATTATATTTTGATATTAATAAATACTAGTGAATAATATTCATTAAATTATTTTGATGACGTTCACAAACAGTATTTATTATACAAAAAATGAAAGATAACGTAAATTTATTTATACATAAATATGTAGTATAAATAACTATTTATTTGCAATGTTTGTTGTAGTAGTGTAAGAAATAATTTCCATTCGCGAGCTTGCGGTGTAGGGTGAATGAATGATGCGTGAATTAATACGTATTTCTGTCTGAATATTGTATTTGAATAAATAGCAGTAGCTGCACATATATACTTTATATGTAGAGCATATTGTGAAATATAGTTGGAAGTATATATGAGAGAGTGACGGAATGGTAGCAGAGTATTCCCCTAAACGGAAGGAAGGAAGGGCGGAGAGTAGTGGTGATGGTAGATCGGTTGAGAGAACTGAGGGGTGGTTGTGCGAGTCATATTGATTTTACAGCAACAACCAGTAGCACTATTTCATATGCAGCATAAATATATATATTCTGATATATAAATATACGTACGTATGTGAAGAACATAAGCCTCTGACATTGTTGGAAGCCCGTTGAAAGCATCAAGTGAAAGCTTAGCCCATGAGCTTTTGGGAATATCATAACATAACTTTTAAGGAGATTCTTTTTTGTATAAAAAAAACTTTGTGACACTTTGACTATTTTTTTTTTGTATTTTTTATTTTATTTATTTCTTTTTATACTTGTGTGTGCAACTTAAACGTTCAGTCATAAAGCACAACTTTGTACCTCACCGCTTTATTCGACACGTCTTGGTTTTCTCCTACTCTCGAGATCGTTCGTTTCTCCTTGCATGGACGCTTATCGAGCTTTCTGGTTCGCTGAAGGGAAATGTGCACACGAAAGGGAAGAAACCAGCTATGATTTCCGTCCGCGCGAGCTTTTACTTTAAAGACATTGTTCGCAAATAATTCATACCCTTCTTTTTTTTTTTTCTTTCTTTTTATTATATTTTTTTTTCATCAATATGTGTGTAATCTCACTGAATTTATATACCATCCGCGCCATTTATTTATAAAGAAGTAACATTGATATAAATGTCATGTGAGCTTTTATCATAATAATCTTTACGTAATAATTTAGTGTAGAAATAAATTTTTAATTGCGCGTAAAACATTTCTGATGAAACTACGTTGTGAGTTAGAATATTAAGTTTACGTTTGATCCATCTTGTTTGAAAGCACATAAATTGACAAATACACATGTATACATACAAAGTTTACATTTATATACATATATATACAGTGCGTTAGCACGTCATATAGTTTAACTATATTCTTTAGTCATGGACAAGCAGCGAGTGGTTGTCAACCCTTTTAGTAAACGAAAAGCTCTCGGTTTATTCTCCTGTGAATCTAACACTGTCCAAATACTAGTTGAGCTTGCAGACTAAATTAACGACTGTACATATGTACACTACAACATACACAAATATACCATTTGGATAGTGTCAATATTATTTATAAATAAAAAATAAATAAATAGGAAAATTTATTTCACTTTAAAATTTCGTTAATCGCAATTAATTTAAAACGAAACTAAACAAATTAAATTCTCCCGAGATATTATGCAACCGAAAATAAACATGATTTATACAGTACTGTGGTGTAGTTAACTTCAGCTAAACATCATCATCATTAAATCGTTAATAAATTTTAATTGATATTAAAAGCTGTATATAGTCAATCGTATTTAGGACTATGCTGTGGATTTCGTATACTATGTAACTAACACACGCTCGATAACTCATTGAGGTAATATGATAGAGGTGAATTTCACATCAAGTACTGTTAACGGCTTCAACAAAACACGCTACAGCATGCGGAGCATTGTGGAATTAAAGAGCGAGAGATGAGAATATAGAATTGAAACAGAAGGACAGTAAATGTACGCTCGAATGAGCTTTTGGCGTAGGTCCAATGTTTCTGACCAGTCGTATCAACGATTCATTGTACTTTGAACATAACCTTTACTCATACACAGTGACTCCTGTCATCGCGACATTCTACATCATTAATTGAGTTCATTTATCATTTATTCATGTGTCAATATTACAATGATTATTTTTTCCTCACAATATACATTGAAGCTTTTCAATAATAAACAACAAAAAAATAGATAAGAATATTATAAATTAATTGCACAATGTCATCAATTTAAAACGTCAACATAAAAAATATACAGAGAAGGTTAAAAAAAAATTAAAAAACAATTAGTAACTTTTAGACATAATAAATAATAATCAAAGGCAAGAATTAAATTTTATTAACTTCAATATTGGCATGCAAAACCAGATCGTTAAACTTGCTACTCTATTTATCACTCTATTATTAATATTACGATAAATTTTAAAACTTATATTTAAAATTATTAATATACAGATCTACTAAAAAAAAAAAAAAATAAGCTTTATATATAAATAGAAAAAACTTTCGAGCACTTTACAAAAGTATCAAGTCACGTTTTGCAATATACATATTTACTCAATATAGAATATCAGAAGATATTGCTTACATAGCTTAAGGGGATCGAATTAATTGGCAGAATGATTACCACCGTTCTGAGAGTAAACTTAGATAGCAAGTTGTGTATCGCAAGCTGGTGATTGGATTTTGCGAGTATATTCCAATGACCTCTCTTACCACTGTGGCACCACAACAACACCAAGGTAGAACGTAAATTAGAACAAGAGAATGGGGAGTAAACTACTATCACAATTCTGATAGAGCTGCCAGTGACATTACTGCTAGTAACAGACTAGTTAAAGCTACTTACAGTAGAATATCCCCTGCTGTGATCAGACATACAGTTCCGGGCATGTGTTTAAGTGTTAATCGTTGCAGAGATTAAGCATCACATGACCAATATCAAGAAGAAGTTTGATACAGGTGTATATGATAACAGCAAATGTGGTGTAGAGTAGATGTGTTTGGTAATATCGATTAAATTTACTATATTATGTGCATTAATTTGCTGAATAAGATGAGGGAATTTAGTTGAGATACAGTGTGGTTTCATCTTGGCCAACAGTTTCGTCGCAGTTACCGCAAGCTCACCCGATTCGGATCATCCATCTATGTATTTACATCACCGGCTGACCAATTACCAGATAACACCACTAGTTATACCACTACTACTGCGGCTGCTGTTACTACAACTGACGCTGTTAATACTCCAAACTAAGAAAATCCCGCGGGAAATTGAACATGGGAAAGAGACATCGGAGTGAAGTGAAACATGTTTGTCTCAATTTACCACTGATTTACAATTCAAGTATCAATTGGATTAGACGGAGTAGGTGGTGTAGAATAATGGATATTTAGTTTGTCCATCGAGTAAAGTGCATCAGAGATGATGGGGATAGATAGGCTAAAATATTGATAGGAAGGAAGGGAGAAAAATAATGAAAATAATGTGATGATAAATATAATAGTGATGATGAAGAAGAAGTAGCTTGGGGAAATTACTTTGAGAAAAATTGTGAGCTTATTGATGCTTAGAGTATTGGAATAACTTGGATTAGTTTGTGATAGGTTGGGCCGGGTTTCAAGATGACAACCTCGAGGATGATATAACAGTATAAAAAGCAGAGGACGATGGAAGAAAAGATGAAAGTGAAAGAGAGAAATAGAGTGAATGAAAGAGACTCTGTGGGCAAAGTGTTGGAGATTCAATCGGCTTGATTGAAATTGCCCTCCATGCTTTTACTGGCTCGTTCTCTCGTACTTTTTCTCTTTCCTATTTTTTTTTTTTTTAGACATATATTTTTTTTATTGTGATAGTACACAACATGGATGTAATAGCGAGACGGAAGGGGCACAATGTGGACAATCACCAATGGCCTCGAGGCATCGATTCCACTCGTAATTTCTGTTGTGAAATGGAAAACAGGATGGATGTTGGCCAAGTAGGATGGAAGGAGGGTGAGGATACATGAGAGAGTGATGGGCTGATACTCAGGTTTCATTGTAAAAAGAGCGCGTGTACACCGGAAACGAGATGCAGCGGTAGTAAATTTTACATGTCGTATGTGTATAGTTAACGAGAAATGCAGAGTGTGAATTCATGAATAGCAAAACATTTTATAACGATTTGACGAGCGGAAGATATGTGGATGTTTATTTAAATTTTTTTATTTTGTTAAAAATCTCGATAGCCAGGTGTATAATATATTTTTATTTTAGTTTGTGTTGATGATACTATTGGGATGAAGTTGAAGTATGAAAAATTAGGGATGAAAAATCCAAGGGTAGAATAGTTGAATCAGAATTATGAAGAACAGAGAGATATAGGAAAAATGGAAGAAATGCTTTACGTCAGGGGAGAATCACTGGGAAATTAAGGGAGTTGAACAATGGCGATTAAGCGTTTTACTAGAGTGCAGCTTTCATGCTGATTCTGGCGCATAATAATCCCTGACTATGCTTTATAGGGGTAATAAACGTCGCGTACCAGTCGTCGTGTGAGTTGAAAAGTGTATAGGTTGAATAAAACTACTCACTAACATTAAAATGTATAAATTAACTGAGATTCAAAAATATATTTGATGAGTCTTCAGCTTTAAATTTAAATATTGCCATGAATTTATAAAATTAAATATTCAATTATATATTCGTACTTCAAAAAAAGCTCCTCCAGTTTTTATTTTATTTATTCTGCTTTTATATTTAATAATATACAAAGAGAAAAAATATTTACAAAGACTTTCAACCGTTGACACCCTTCTTTTCATCCATGTCATATTTTTTTTTCTCGCATTTATTTATTTATTTATTTATTTTGTCACAAGTTTTTTATACTTGTAATAAAGTTTTTCATTATTTTTATTATTCTTCAGTTTTATATTCAGGCAGGATATAAAATCCTCAACTTGGCATTTCTCTGTAATCTCAGAGAGAATATAAATATATATGGGTATATGTAATATTGTATAGTGTTGTACACAACGTATTGTATACTTGAGCTTTCACGTTATTTTTACAACCCCCTCATTCCATCACCCCATTTATTTTATTCGTCTCAATCCACTTTTCCCATATTTATTTTCATTCTCACTCTTTCACTTACAATTAGTTTAAATATCATTTCGTATCT
>JAQQBR010001834.1:4532037-4544370 GCA_030347285.1 Microctonus hyperodae
AAAAAAAAAACGGTATGAATAAAAAATAAAATTGGAAAAAATTTCAAAGCTAAAATAAAAATAATATAAAGCATGTAAAAATTAAAAAATGCTTGAATTAAAATTTAACATATCTACTAGATATATTTTTTCTTACTGAAATTTCTGGCGATTCTTTTAATGAAAATGTGGCGAAGTAAAAATCAATACTGAAATAACTCACAAAACATTTCTTTGAACGTACATTACACATATACATACATATATATTTTTTTTCGTTTCAATTTTTTTTTCTTCATCATGTCAGTGTATGTCTACCAGAATCTTCCATTTTCTCTTATATCCAAGCACTTTGGATAATGTGCGCGCTTTGCTACGTTGACCTCAACTTATCCACTCTTTTACACACACACACAAAAATATATATACATACATATATCTATAAATATTCGCTTACATAGATATAATACGCACATGAATTGTGAGAATTGATGAAAACTAATGCCTGAGAGTTTGCGTGTTCATCATTCTAAAAGCTCAGCCACTCAAGTTTAAGCGTTTCATCCGAGAATTTATTTTACCATTGAAATTGTTAAATTATAAAAAAAAAATATCCATAATTTATTTCAATGTATATTTAATAAATTATTAAAATAATCATTCTCCTCTTTATCATTAAATCCCCTCTTTGTTTTTATAATATAAAATTAAATTTCCAAATTTATATTCACATTCAAACGAAATTGAAATTAATTCAATTCACATTGTCAACTGGATAGTTAATGTTTGGAAAGGGATAAGACAACCGAGCGAGCTTGTCACGACACAGGGTCCAAAGTGGTGATAGGTGTGGCAAGAGCTTTACTTACCACCACAATCTCGTAACTTTCAGTCTGCACCAGCGGTAAAATCGCGTAGCAGTCATTGCTATAATTCCTCGTGTCGACTGACTAAGCATTTTCTATCGCAGTGCGACCAGTTACTGGTAACGCTCACACAATGTCTGACCAAATCATTGGGATTTCTCCTTTCTCCAATTTATCCTTTAACCTATGTTTCTCCATTTCTCGTTTATTTCGTTCCACTTCTCGTTCTATTTTTATTAGTTATCTTCCTCTTGTCCTGTCCAACCTTCTTTGGATCTCAACTCCCTTTCCCAGTGTACCACCTAATTCTCTGTCCCATCAACGCGTAACCCTCTATTTTCCCTCTGACGTTATTGCCGAGACCATATTGCTCGATCGCTTTTTGGCGTGATCGACCCTCGCTAATTGCTCGTTCCATTTCTAACCTCACCTTCAATATTCTCACCATCCTTCTTTCGTCATTAGTTCACATTTCCAATTTTCGTTATTCCTTTTATTTATTTTCATCCCCAATCAAATTATTCCATCCACGGAAAGTATACTCAAATTAAAACAAATAACAAATTGCCACATTAAAAAATACTTCATATTGATAAATGAAAATTTAAAAAAATTATAAATCATGTTTCAATATTTTTTTAAATTATCCTTTCAACAAAAAAAAAATATACATAGATTTATATAACGTTATCATAATAACCTGAAGGAAATGGCGCGTGTAATTGAATTTTTTTCACCGATAAAACGATATTATTCTTTATTCTCGATTATATTTCCCATACATTTTCCTCCCTCATTTTTTTTTCCTTCTTCACTCCTGATATAACGCTCACAATTGATCGCGATGTCATGATGTAATAATGCTGTACGCAACAATGAGCACATCGTCGATTGGAGTAAAATAAAAAATAAAGAAAAAAAAATAATACATAAAAAAAAAAAGTGTAAAATTTGATAGCATCGTTGAACGGTGGAGATCCCACTTAGGAAAGTCTCGTTAGTCACGATGAGAAGAAGCTGCCTATAGTCCAATCGCTCGTTAGGATATCGATTCAAAGCGAAATCGAGCGTGTAATCGAGAGACGTTGGCGGCAGAAGACTATCTCACTCGCTTCCATCCACTTCCAC
This sequence comes from Microctonus hyperodae, assembly GCA_030347285.1. Lineage (NCBI taxonomy): Eukaryota > Metazoa > Arthropoda > Insecta > Hymenoptera > Braconidae > Microctonus > Microctonus hyperodae. Next base: position 4,534,011 of record JAQQBR010001834.1, read on the forward strand.
ACACAGACATAGACCCACATATACACACCGGATGTTCGATAGTTGCAATAAACGCTGTACCGAGCTTTTCCCTCTGAAGAAAATTAAATAATTGAAGTTAAACTCGATGAGAATTTCTCTGGACAGATTCATCGAATGTATATTATTATTATAAATATATATTGTACACATAAATATATATATATGTATTGTTTGAATATACGTATATTTGTGGATGAACAGCCGAAGGGTACACTCCTTGATCCCACCTTCACAACAATTATAACTATGCTTCAACAATTTATAATTCCGCGCTCTGGATCTTTGAGCTTTTTTCACAATTTTTATTCTCTTGTACTTTACTATTTCTCTACTACCATCATCACTACTACTGTCTGTGACTTTGGGTTTATGGCTTCTTCCACTTTGGTACGTGCAAGTCGGGTAAACGTTATTACTTCAGCTGCTATGGATAATTTCTCTCATTTGTTCGTTGGTTTCGTGCTCATACCACTGCTATGAATTTTCTTGTGCATGTAACTATTACAGTTGCTCTCGTGAGCAGGTTAGATATTTTGGCTGGACTGAAAGAGAAAGTGGAGGAAGTGGAAGAAGACGAAGGTAAAGGCAAAATATAATTCTTGGAGTTGTATGCATTTCTCACTATGTCACACATTAATGATGTGGAGAAAGAGAAATTGCAAATGCGATAGTGAATAATAGTTGGTTTATAAATTAATTTAGGTATGTGAATAATTTAATTTATGTTGAATTAATAATTTGGTAAAATATAAATTAATGATTGAGATTTTACTCTCATCAATTTCCGAAAGATTTTTATTAAACTGTCAAAATATTTATCTAATAATTAATTGATAAATAGTAGAGAAGTTATAATAGAAAATTAGTGAATGAAAATATGAAATGAAATAATTATATATAATATTTATAGCTTTGTACGAATGTGTGAGGTTGTATATTCGCTTGAAGAAATAGAGAATAAAGAAGTTATCGGGATTTGTGATTCTTAGCGGTTGTGAAAAAAATAGAAAAATAAAAAAGGAAGATAAAGAAATTGTATAAGGTGAAACTGGTCGTAGTAAAAATCCATTGGCGATCTTTGAGAGTAAATCCACAAAGAATTGAGCTGAAGATCCTTACATGGTATATAGTAAAGCATCAGATCCAGCATCACCATCAGAAAAACTAAATCTGTGTGAGTCTAGACTCGAGACCATCCAATGAGAGCTAAATCAGACTAATCCAATAGCCTTGAGCCTTATCCCACACCCTGTTACTTTCGTATATCTTTAGCTGTGATCTCTTGGTCTCGTTTCCTTGCTCTTCCTTATTGTCTTCATCACCAAACTTTGAGTGCCATCGTCTTTTTATCTATATCAGTGCTACGACTGCGATTACTAGTTCTCTTACAATTCCTGTCACGACGAGTTGTCGCGTGTCATCGCACTATCTCTTCGTATCACTTCGGATTTTTTGACACGCGATTACGAGACTATAAAAGCACTGTTTAATTATCTGTACTTCGAATCTTAATTATGTGTAAACAATAATAAAATACCGCTGTATTTTATTCATTGTTCTTTAAAGGATTATATTCAGGTGTTTTATCTTTATTAATTTATTTACTTGTTTAGATTTGTAAACGAGGGCTTATGAATGGTTGTGACAATTTTAATAATGTCAAGTGTGTTAAGAATGGATAAACAATGTGCAACCAAGTGAAGTTAAAGAGAGTAAATGAAATAAAAAAAAAAATGTAAGGAAAACTACAAAGGCTGAATAAAAAAGGGTCAGCCTTTCTTCTGTCCTATAGGTAGAAATGATGAAGAAGTAACAAGAGTAAAGCGAGAGAAGTACTTGCTGACGAGTATAACGAGGCGAAATGTTATGTAAGAGAAAAGGAATTGACTATCTTTTTTCTATTTTTCTTCCTTTTATTCTTCGTATTTTTTTATTTTATCTTTTCTTCTATATTTTTTTTTTATTCTCTTTTAATTTTATTTTCTGTTGAACTTTGAACACGTAACTGGAAATGGGGTTTGTGGTAATCAGTGTTGAATTTCTACAGTGAAATTATTTAATTTCATTTCGTCAAGCGTATTAACTTTGTGACGTGGCCTGTAATTTTTGTATAACCTTTCAATTATTTCATCTCGCTCGTTAATTTATATGAATTTCTATTATTTATTGTACCTCCTTTTTATTTATTCTTTACTAATCTTGCTTTCAATTAGCTCATGAATAGTAAACTATTCATTTAAGATGGAGAGATGTAAGGAAAAAGCTCAATCTATTTTGCGCAAGAAAAAATTTAAATCATGAATTCATACATGGGTGTAAATTTTCATGAAACTTGACTTTGATTCCTTTGAAAAACCTCGTTGTTCTCATTCTTATCTCCTATCCACTTCGAAATAAATATATATATATGTATGTATATATATATATATATATAAAAAAAAAAGAATATGAAAAATCCCACTGTGAATTCTGAAAATACGAGCTTACATATTCCGGAAAGAATATTTCCTCTCATGCAATTTTCTTTCTTTGAAAATACTCTGGCTCTTTATTCAGAATAAATATAAAAAATAAAATGGAGACCTCAGGGATGAACTCAAGAAAATCCTCATGGTAAATTCGTGAAAAACAATTGTCTTTGCTTTACTATTTCTCTACTAAATATTAGTGGTCAGTCACCCCGATTATATTAAACGCACTAAAAATAAAGCTTTAACATAAAATAAAAAAAAATAAAAATCTTTATTAAATTGATTGTACAAAATTAAATAAATATTCTGATGTGCCAAATAAAATATTTATAAAAGTATAAAAATTTAAATTGAAGCAACTGAAATTTTTTTTTCAGTGCATATAAAATATAAAAAGTAAAATAAAGAGACTGAAAAACCTCGGAGCGAATATGATGGTGAAAAGTGTATTCACTGAGCTTTTTTGCTCATGAGTTCATGCAAAAAGTCGCTCTTTAGGGCGTTGACAATAACAATGATGGCAACGTGCGATGCAGAGTTACGTAAACTATAAATAAAACACAAATGTACATAGAAAATCCTTCACACAATATAAAAAAAAAATGTATAGACTTTGTATACACGAGAAGGTATTTATATAGAGTTGGTTACGTGTTCGTGATCCGCACGTGCTTTCCGTTGTGTTGAGGGCAAAAGATGAAGAATCGTATTGTTGGCTTCACGATGGAAAGTGATGCTGATACACAATGACATCCTACGTTCTTTAGACATGGCAAAAGAAAGACTTAAAGGAGAGTGAGGAAGAGAAAGTGGAAAGCTTTCAGTACGTGACCAGTGAACCAACAAGCGCGTGTGGTCGTTCACTTACTGTCTCCTTCAACGCTTCAAAACCTCCCAGGAATAACGAAAAAATCGTGCGAGAGAAAAAGAATGTACACGAGAGTGTGAAGAAAAAAATAAAAGAATAAAACAAGGATATTTTATTCTCTTAAACGTACATTGAAGTTGCTACTATTTATTCTTTACGTTTTTGTGATTGTTGATTTTACTTTCGGCTTCTTTTATTTTTCGTTTATACGAAAGCTATTGTATTCGTGCTTTGGCGGTTTGTGCACATACATTGTGTGAAAGAGAGTGTATTTATTGTGTGTACTCACCACCAAGGAGAAAGAGTCCGCAGGCAATCACGGTTTTGTGATCGGCATAACAGTGGCCAATCATTGCTGAAAATGTTCCAGCGAGAATTAATGCGACAGCTGCTACTTGAAATGGCGCTGATATTCTGAAAATAAATATTAACATAAATAAATTTATATACATGATAATATTAGAATTGTAGATATTAAAAAATGTATAATAAATTAATTTTTTTTCGTTACTTTTTTAATAAACGAAAAAAAAAAATTAAGTATGATAATAAATTAGAAGGGTAAAGTTTGTTCGCAAGCTTTGCGGGTGTGCTACGAGGGTTTCTCGCACCAAATGGAAAATCTCATTCTCACTGTGTCAGGGACTGAGAGAAAGAGAGTTTGAGGAAGGAGTTAATCAAGATTTGCGAGAGTGACGCGATCCCAAGAGTAGCTGGCGTCACAACCCTAAATCGGATTGATCTACGCCATTAGGACTTTGCTGCTGGTACGTTATACATATATAATCTACCCGGATATGAAACTATATCGCTATTACTCTAATATATCTTCAAGAATATAAATGAATGCCACAATTGTACTTGCTAATGATGAAATCTTTGGGATTAAGTTTGGTATGAAATTTTTTGTCTGTTTCTAAACGAAAAATTTATCAGTAAAAAGAAACTTTTTCACAAACTCAATATTCTCTTATGCATAAATATAAAATATTGTTATACACAAATTAGAATTTGTATAATTATAATTTTCTGAGAACAAAAATAAAAATAAAATACATGAAAAAAAAAATAAATTCGTAGATAAATAATACTGACTAAAAAATTTACTAATAAAATAAATATAAAGAAAAATAAGAATTATAATAAAATAATAAATATAAAGAAAAATAAGAATTATAATAAAGTATGAAAAAATAAAAATATTGAAGAATATTTCATAGTTTGTTGCTGCAAGCATACAGGACCATTCAGTATAATTTTCCTCATTTCTGTCGGTTTTCACGTCATGCTGCAGCCGCTGGCGACATCGTCTAACCAACATAGCAGTACAGTACACACATAACAGAAGAGGAAATGTCTGGAATAGGCAGACGAGACGTACGGACGTGACGGTGAAGAATACTCTAACCTCTATTTCTATACATACAGTTACATAAACCCATACTATTCAACAAGGCACATTCACTTACCACAAAAGTATAATGTATGCATGTTTGTGTGCACGTATCGAAGTTAATAGAACGGAATTCATGTCTTTCTACCTCTATAAACAACTTTGTTAATTCCCACCTTCGTCACGTTATAAAAATAATTTTACACAATCTAATAAAAAAAAATCCAAAGTAAATAAATATTCGGAATAAATATTTATAATTTCTATTAACTAATTGATTTAAAATTTACAACTCGCGAATTAATATTCCCCTCGTTGTGAATAAATAAACATTAAACAAAAATAAATAAAAAATTCATTGTTATAAAAAGAAACGAAAGAAAAAAAAATTATCAGCCACTCGAAATAATTGAATATATATTACAACATATACACTAGTGTTAGTTTTGGTTTTCTACTCTTTTACCAACTCCCATTTATCGTTGAAACTGGTGGATCCCCCATGTGGGCTCTACGTCACTTACGCGTGGACGTAACCAGGCCGAGCTCGTTAATAACACGACGAGGCACACAGACATAAACAGCTACACACAATCTATCCACCTATATACACGTATTGTCACAGTAAATAACAATAAAACTCTATTAATGCGGTAGTACTAGTAGTTACCATTGCTGGCATACCGCCAATAGCATACCAACGTTGGGCATTCACCCTGTGGAATACACGTCGTTGCAATGCCCAAGTATCTTTACGTATTTACGTACGTAAGTATTCACAACACACATAGATTTATTTATTTAGTTATTTAATTATTTATATAAGTATATTTATTCGCTGTGTAAAATTGTTTTTATAATATTTTCTACTCTTTGCACGTTTAATTGTTCGTGCTATTGATGTTTGTATATTTTTTATGTTTAATATAAATATGAAGAAAAATATATAAAATTGTTGAATGAGTTTGTGGATCATGAAATGTTTATTTTATTTATTTCTTTGCACCTTTTTGTATAGGTGAAATGTGTAAGTGAGGGTGGATATGTATTGTGGTTTATTTGGAAAAGTATTCTTTAATAGAAAGTTAGGAGAAAGTTGGTGAGATAAAGAAGAAGAAGAAGAAGTGGGCAGTTGTGTGAAATTATAATGACAACTGACGTGAATATATTATTTGAATAAAAGTAAGTGTTATGTATATGTATGTTTATATACATGGGATATAAATGGTAGTGATAAAAGATATAACATGTGTATATAATACCGAGTGATGTGATTTGTGCTTTTTTATTCATGGTGCTGATAGGTACATGCATATCTACATGTAGATGTGTATGGGATTTAAAGTGATATTGTACAGTTAGATATTTTATTTTATTTATTTATTTTTCTCCATTTACATGGGTGTTTATATGTGTAAATGTTTTTTTTATCCTTAGTTTCAATTCAATAGAGTGAGATTTATTTATTGAATTGATTTGTTTCTATTTATTTTTTATTTACGTTGTATGATGTGCGATATGGAAAAAATGAGAAATGGATTTTGACGACGTGAGAAGTTTTTTATTTCAATTTCTTTCTCATTTTATTGTTTTTGTTTGAGCTTTTTTTTTTTAGGTATATCAGGGGTCCAATAAATTGGTTCCTGTGAGCGAGGTGACAAATATCATTTTTATTACGTGATTGTATCGCAATCATCAGAGCAGAAAAGGTCCAGGGGAAATGAGCTTTGTAGTCGATCCTTTATATAATATCGATATAATGTATTTTCTATTTTTTTCATGTGTATGTTTTTATATATTTTTATCGATCGAAGACCCCGACTAAGACTGTGGATAGAGAATGCGATCAGAGAGTGTATTTCGATGGTGAAAAAAGGAAATTGAACGTGTGTAAATGCCAGAATGATATTGAAAAATTTCATTTCTTCGATAGTATTGTTGTGAAATTGAATTTTATTTTACTGTGGGAATTTTTTCTTCTCACAAATAAATTAAAGAATTCAAATTGAAAATAATCCGTACCATAAAATAATCAGAAAAAAAAAATTAATCTGCTGAATAATTGTACAAATAACAATTTATTTTTTAAATTTGTCTATTTAATTTTTTATTCTGTTTATTTTTTCTAATTAAATTCAATGAGTGGAACAAATAACATGCCAGAATAACGGGTACCCACAAGTTAGAAAAAGTAATTGAGAAAATTCTTTAATACTCAATCTAAATGTCAGAGTCTTTTTTACCTCACTGTAAAATCTTCAAGTTAATTAAATTTCAATTATACTTGTCGTAGACATCCTTTCTCTTCTTACATATAATAAATATGTATAGTTAGACATGCAGAAAATATCCTTACAAGTAAATTCCAATATCCAGAATAAATTGAATAACGATGAATCAATAAAAAAAAAAATGGTGAAACATAATCAATGATTTATAATTAAATGAAACTTTTGTTTTGTAAATATAAATTGAATTCTCTTGTTTTCCATCTTAAATGTCGTCAGCAATTTTTCCCATCAACTGCATTGATGAAATAAGAAGAGGATAAATGAGATAAAAATAAAAAAAGAAAAAGACATTGAATAAATAATTGAATAAATAAATAAAAATACATATATACATAAACAAATTGTGCTTTCATGGAATTGCTAATTCACGAATAAATACTTTGGAATCTCGGTTGTATTTACGTTATTTAGTGTATTGGTTCTCAGCGACGAGGCACGTTTCGTAATTTGCATTGTACAAAAAGCAGATGAAAATGGATCCGAGAAAAAAAATTTTAATCTCCATAAAAATGAAAAAAAAAAAAGAAACCTAAGAGAAAATTAAAGGAAATAAAGTGAAATAATGTGGCAACAAAAAAAAGAACATTTATTGGAAATTCGTATACTCTAAATATTCCAATGATGTTTTCATTAATTAAAAAAATTTCAAATTATCAGAAATAATTTTTTTTTAATCATAAAAATCTAATTTATTTCCAATTAATAAATTAAAAATTAATTACAAGCTCTACGAGACTTTTACTTGAATTATATTCGATTTATTACATTAGTACTAAGGCTGACGTGAATGGTGCATTACTACTGCGACGTGGCTGATATATCGAAAATTGTAAAACTGCCAAACCCGGAACCTGGGGTTTATTTCACCATCCCCTGCGTCAGTTCAATATTCCCATGGTCAGCCACCCCTATGGCCAATTCCTCCTTTCACCTTACCGCAGCCAAAACTATTAATTTCGATTTGCTTGACCAGCATGTTCTTCGAATAATTCAATTGCTCGTAGACTCAGTCCGATAAATATAATGGCAGGTGGTAAAGGGTTCTCAAATAACAAAATTAGTAAATGATATTAACGTAAAATATAATATCTCTGAGTTTGTTAATAATATTTCCAAAACTTTCCTGTATCAGACACAATTATTCATGCAACTTTGAACCTCATATGTAAATTCATATTATTTTAAAATCGATTTTCAATTTATTTCTCATATGCTTAACAAAGTTAATAATATTTCTCCCCGAACTTTGTTACACAAAAACCCAACATTAAAAAAAAAAACATTTTGCAATGTAACTTGTAGAAAAATCGTTGAATAAATATTCGCTAAAAAATTTATTATTATCTCCACTTTTGTTATTTATTTTTCTCTATATTTAAAAAAATGTATTTAAGCACAAAGCGAAATAAACATTTTACTCAGCATGCACACATATATTTTATGTAATCATGAGCGAATGTAAAAGAGTCCTAATAAAAAAAAAGCTCCCTGATCAAAGAGGGCTTGTAGCGTGCAATAAAAAGCATTTGAATAAACAGGCAAGTAATAATACGAAACGAGAGGGAGGAAACAAGGGGTTGATACCGATCATCAACCGACTCGTAATGACCTTAACCCAACGACCGCGTATTTAAGGGTTGCGGAAGGTTTACCAGTGGCCAGTTTAAACTAGCCGGAGGGAAGTTTTGTGAGGGATCGTGGCACAAGCCCCTCATCGAGTTTGTGCGCCTCTTTCATTCCTGCCCTTTGGAGTTTTGTCGGTGAACAGTGCTGCTATGCATTTCTATCGGCTACTTAACCCCCGGAAAGTCACCGTACCAACGTTATTTCCGAGTGAAAACGGACGGTTATGTATATGTATACATGAAACTTGTTTCAAGTGAAAAAGGAAGTAGTAGTGCAGACGTAGCAAGCGAAACTGGTGAGCTTCCATCGCATTGAGCAAATATTCACGTAAGCTCATCCGTAAAGTTCTTTACATAGAACAAAAAATTGCTTTTTCTTCCACTTTCATTTCCCTTCTTTATTATTATTATCATTATTATTAATATTATTATTTTATTTCTCGTCTATTCTGAATTATGAGAGCGAAAGGTTTAATTCAGAATTAATGGAAAATACTTTTTTGTTTTATTTATTTATCCCGATCCTATCTCGTGCAATATTAATAATTTTTTGTCCATATCCTCATTGATCTAAAATTAATATTGCAAAAAAAAAAAAAAAATGTATATACCTACTGCTTGCACAAACGTTGAAAAAAAAAGAGTGGGAGACAGATAGCGCGTAGGGATTTCTGGATTTTTTATCTCAATAATATGGCGGCAAAACGCAGAAGCGTTTAAATTATTTCATACCTCATCTCTCTATCTCTTCCACCCTTATTCTCGCATTTATCCTACTTCGCTTCACCTTTTTGCTGGTACGCTAATGGCTCCCTCGCCGTTTTGTGCCGCGATTAATGGGCAAATGCTTGGACGGGCAGTTAGAAATTCCATAAACGTTCAGAAGTTTCTCCCCTTGTGGTCGGCAGTACTACTGTAGATTCTAGTCGAGGATGCGATGGTGGTAACGGATATTTCAGCAGAGTTTTAAAGCCTTACTACCGGGTATTAATGCTCTGAGACAATGTGAATATATGTATTATGCGTATATGTGTAAATTCATTCATGCTACAATGGGCACATGGCTTTAACGAAAAAATTTTATCCTTTAACGGAAGTTTTAAATTTCCTGTGTTCACGCGAAGATATCACTGTCTATGTAATGTTACACTGAATATTTTTTACTTATTCATATATTTTGTATTAGCATTTTTTTCTGTATGAAAAAAAATTAGTGAAAGAGTATTAAACTGTGTACAAAATATTAAAATTAAAACAGAATTAAATAAAATAAATTTTTTATTCTATAGCTCTGCTCAGTTTGTCCTATTTGTAATGTAAAAAAATTTCACGAGATTATTATTGTAGTCTATATATCGACTTAGAAGCGTGGCGTGTGAAGTAATGAAAATTTGAAAATAATAATACAAAAAAAAAATTATAAGCGAGAGTGAATAAAAACCATAGTGAAAAATCTATGCGCACTCTGAAACACGTAGCAGGAAAATTAATGCAGTTACTGGTTTTGCCAGGACGCCACTAATTCGAGAGTCGGCCTTTTATTTATTTCCATACATGTCTCGCACTCGGCAGCACCGTCGCATTTTTTCCACAGCGCATACATATATACAAATATAAATATGTATACATGAATATCTATTTTATTTTTTATTTTTTTCGTCGCCGGAATTGCGTGCACGCTATCTTTTTTT
>JAQQBR010001834.1:4547429-4566313 GCA_030347285.1 Microctonus hyperodae
ATTTTTTATTCTTTTTGTGTGAGAGTATAAATTATTTACATTTAATAATACTACTGACGAGCAAACTCACTTTGGCTTTAATTTAATATTTTATATCATCTGTTGATTAATATTATCACTTTTTCCTTCGTGTAAGTGGTAAAGAGAATTTTTTATTGAATTTTTTTTTTTTGTTTGAAATATTTCCTTTCAGGTCGAAGTGTGTGAAGAGAGTATTTTTAAATGAAACACTGGTGACTTGGTATAATAAACGTCTCGAGCGACTTCGACCTCATACTTTCCTCAACAGGAATCTTTTACGAGCTTTTCCTCGTACCCGTGTAGTAAAATGAAAAAAAGCAAAGGAGAAACTGAGGAAAGAAGAGAGAGGTTCTATACCGCGAATGCTTCTAAATCACGATATCTCGACGCGACTCACTGGGGTCTAAACGGCGAACTACATATATCATCCCCTGTACGCGCACGCCATCCTTTTCCTTGCACTCTTATACATTTTATTTTTACTCTATAGATTTATATTTATATATAGATTTGTTCATTTCCTATATATTTTAACTCTACGTCCCCTCTCGCATTGAATCTTCGGGTCTTTTCGTTTCGTCGATTTTGCTTTTAGGTCAGACTTAAAACACGTGTTCTACTTAAGGATGATGTTTCATTTCCGGTCACATTCCGATTTTATTTTTGAAATCCTGTAAATGCTATAAAATAAAATTGAGTGAGAGTGAGTTGGTGAATCGAGGAGTATTGGATGTAATGTCGAAAGTTTTGTTAGAAAGCAATTGTTAAAATGTCAATTGTACTTTTGTGTAATTTAAAAAAAAAATTTTTTTTGTTTTACTTCCTTGAGGAATTAATTATCATATCATTTGTTTTTCTCCCTTGGCTTTTACTGTCGTGGTGATTGTTCAGGAGTCCGAAGAATCATTCACTTTTAATCTGGAGTAGGTTAATCCATGCGATTTCCGGTTGAGAAAACACAATGGTGTAGAGAGATTTAGTGAATTTCGGTTTGAATCGTCTTAACTTTTGTGTGCTTTAACAAAGAGATTACTTTATTTTTTTGTTGTTTCATTAGTTTTTTGTTGAATTTGAAAATTATAGTATTTTATATACAGTTGAGTTTATCCAACGGAATTTATTCAATTGACTTTGGAATAATGAATTAAAATTATTGACATACTGCGCTATGAATAAAAATTTATTATCTCTACGAGATTGCATAAATTAATTATTATTTATTTAATATTAATTTCATGAATTTTTTCTCTGTTTCCATTGATTATTTCCATTAATATCCTCACGTAGAAAAATGTTTAAAATTTCTCGATTCATGTGAGTGGATGAAATTGAATGCATTGTTTTTCTCTCACGTATAGTCTTCAATTTAAATATCCGTCAGTCATTCTTTCCATTGAACTTATTTCCACACGCGCGCGTGCACGTTGAATAAATCCAATTCGCTATAATGGATCTTTGTCCTTTCTCATTCTCTTTATTTTTCGCAGGATTTCCCAATATTTTCGTTTCCACTTGCTTCATACCTACCAGTAAAAAGTAATCGTGAGCTTCTATTTTTTCTCATCCAACTAGAATAATTTTTCTCATTCTATTCACTCAACTCCGTCACATTCCGCAAGCTCAAGACAATTGAAAAAAATTTCTTTCATTCAATTTTACATAGCCTGTATTACTTAAATTTCTCGGTCTCCATTCCTATAACTTTCACTATTTTTTTTTATCTTTGTATTTTTCATTTATACTTTTTTTCCCCATTTACAGGAACTAAATTTTATTTTCTCTTCCTATGAGATCAACTTTCTTTTTACATGCAAACATCAACAAAAAAATCACCTCAGGGCTCGTGTGTCACATGTCAACTGCAAGAAGTTTTGAACATAGTCAACGCTGATATTTAACTCATACGCTTGTCAAAAGAAAAAAAATAAAACAGTCGTTGAAATAATGAAAGTAAAAAAAAAAATAATTTTTATCTTCAACTTCTCTCACAATTTTCTACACATCTTTTCATAATAATTTCATTCGAGCTTTTTGCAGTGTAGTAAAGCCTCCTATTGGTTTAAATTATTAGCAATTGAATTTTTAAATTTTTGCTTCACTGTCGTTTAATCCCAAGGAATTAAAAATAAATTAATGCAAGATGAAACCCGAATGTATAGCGTGATGCGAGTTAGCAAAAGAGAGAACAGAGTGTTCGAACGTGTAAACAGAGAAGGATAAATTAGAATTAATGGTAGCTGCCTCAGTATTCCAAGTTTATTTCAAGTCCAAGTATAGTTCTGGCACCCACTAGCGAGTAAATAATCGCACCTCACGCGAATAATTATCCCAGTAGATATTGCCTTTCTTCCCCCTCTCTCCTTCCAACTTTCTCATGAATATACACACATTCTACTTCACAACATCTTAACTATCATCCTACAACCAGCCTCATACATCTCCAACTCTCATCGAACCACTGCTAAAATAGAAGATAACACCAAAATTAATCCTATCGAAATGCAAAGCTCATCACTTGTCTTCAAACTTTCATTAAAATCTCATTAATCAATATTATAAATAAACAATATCAATAATAAATTCCCTCGAATATTATTTTTAATAAATATTATTACATTTATTACACAATAGGAAAGAGAAATAAATGAAGAAACAAATCAGATGACAAGAAATAAAATAGAATGTACGATGACTGAATTCATTAATAATTGAGAAAATAGACTCTGTACATAGTCTCACAGATATATCCCTCACATACATATTATATCGAGATACAGAGCTGGCACGATTGGAAAATAAAGAGAATAGACGAGAGAAAAACGTTGCAGAAATTCTATAGAGACAGAGAGAATTTTACTCGTTGTGCTTTCATATTATTCTGCTTTCTCCTCGTCGTCATCGTTATCGTCATTTTTCCTTTTTCTCCACTTGCTTCTCCTTCTTTTTCTATATACCCTGATGGAAAATACGAATGTCTATCCATTGCGCTTCACCGATTCTCCATGGACAAAGAATATACCGTTGAGTTTCAACAACAACGAAACAAAAAAAATCAAAAAATTTCTGTATTATCTCATCTCATACACATTCGTAAATATGATACACATACGCCTGAATATTTATACTGTATCAACTATACATCCCAGATCCATTTGGTATAAAATCCAAACAAAAAAATTCGGATATTCATCAATATACGAATATAATAATCGTGGAATTTGTGTGTCGGGCGTCAACGGTATTCGAGAATGAGCTCGAAGCTATTGAATAGCTCTCATAGTGGAATGAAATGTTGTTCAGTATTGTAGAACGTTGGGGAATGCGAAGATCACACAGTGAATGAGAGAGAAAGAAAGAGAGTGAGTGAGAGAATGAATAAATGAGCAGAGAGACAAGCAAATTCTGCCAACGTCCGATAGGCCTAATTATCGCCAACAGCGTTAACTCGTATAACGCTATGGCGCACGCCACAATGCCAAGAATTATATACGGCCATGCACAATCATTTTGCAGGTGTGCTCTCTGGTGTGGACGTACAAAGCGAGAACCCGAAACGCCCCTTTTGCCATACAACCAGAGTTATATATCGATATATACACATATATGTACACGCAATTATAGATAAAGATAGTGCGAGGATGGAAATGAATTCGATTATGTGCACGGATTTTAATTGCGCAAGCTCGATTAATGATATTTTTAATGAATGCGAATGCCATTGGCGAATTGCTGAGGATAATGTGTAGAAATTGATAGTTATATTGATATTATTAGTGATATTAATTATGATAGTTTTAATGATGATGATAAAGATGGGTAATAATGTGAATGTAGGAAATTGTTTAAGTGGAATAGGACTTGACCTCGCCAAGTGTACATTGAGGAAATATGTATATATGTGAAGTGGGAATATATATGTATGTATGGTAGGTTACGTGGAAAAAGTGAAGAATATGTTGAGAGAGTCAACCTGGCTATGTGATAACAAGGTCGTTAGGTAAATCTTGAGGATGGTTCTTGTGTGTTATAATTTTAATAAAATTGAAACAACTGTAGGGAATAATGACACTTGACCTGATAAATAAATATTTATAAAATATATAATTATGTATTTATTGGATATGTATAAAAAAAAATAGGATATGAATCAATGTTTTATTTTTGCGATGAATTTAATATAAAAATGAATGAATTAAAATTTTATTTTTATTCGGGAAGTTAATATTAGATGTAAAAATTATTTTTTGTATTTTTTTTTATGTCAGATTTATAGATGTAATATACATTTGTGTGTTATATACCGAATACATATCCACAGAGAGACATAGTTGTGCATATGTACGTACGTAGACAGGGAGATATGCCATCTCTCGACATGGATGATATGTTGCCACTGGGTCAAGTTATTTAATCCCGTAAACATAAACCAACCAGGAGGGACGCAATATGAATTTATGCTTACCGCTATGTGCCAGGGGGACGTCGAGAGTTTCTGGTAAATATTCGTTCAGTAGTAATAGAACACCGGGGAGAGACAGTCAACTCCAGAGTAGTTTATACAAATTTAGATCAGTCATGACTCCATCATTCATACATCTTAATTTAAATATAATTGAATATTTTAATGTATTCCATAATAATCGACAACATCGAAGAGATGATATCTAAATGAGAATGAAGAAGAAATTATTTTACTGAATGTCATACAGGAAGCTTTCTGATGTTCATGCGCCTCAAAGCAGGATGATACAAACTTTGGAAAGGAATTTTGATTTTGGTTATATACAGTAGTGTAAGGACTTTCCGAGCGATGTTCAATCAAGTGAAATTGCCTTGTAGATACCTTTTGTTCACGTAAATACACGTTTATATATTCTGTGTGCATGTTCGAGTATGTATTAAGTACACACAGGGCACGAAATTCTCCACAAGTAATGTATTATCAGATACAGAGTATGAAGTTTGTTAACTTTGGTCTTATTGGTTTGTACATAATTGCAGAACTACAAAGAGAAGATAGAGGAGATTGAACAATAATATTAGCGTAATTATTATTAGGAATTATTGAACATGTGTCTATTTTGTGAGGTAATTGAGCTTTCAATCATTCTAGTGATTTAGTAGAGTTATCGGGAGCTAACAGAAACAGAGAGAAAGAGTTAGTAGAAGAATTAAAGAAAATGGAGGAAAAAAACATTGAGACAATTTGATGTGAAGAAGTACGAATTGGGTTTCTTTACTATTTTTAGAAAAGAAGAAATGACTGAGCGCTTGATCCAAGGACGCTGCTAGGCAACTCACGCGATCCGAAAAGAAAAAGTTATTTACTTTCCCGAGAGCTTTTCTAGAAAGTGAGAAGTGAAATGAATTTCGTCTTCATTCTTTTGACTCTCTTTCTTTTTTGTATAAATATATAACTCGTTTTTCTTCAACGTTGTGCCACTGACGCCTTCGTTCTTGGCAAATATTTACCATAAGATTGGGAGGAAGGCCAAAAAAAGGTTTGGGAAGAGTTGCGATGGATAAATAAAACTAGAATATACTGTACGTGCAGCGAAAATAAACGTTAAGAGAATAAAAAAGGCAGAACTTATAATATAACGAGTACAGTGAAGATCAGATAAGAAGAAATAAAAATACGTATCAAAAGAATTCAAGTTCGAAGAAGAAGAAGTCATGGAAGAAGTTATTGGCTAAATATTTGAAACAAAGTTGGATGAAAGATGCTTTTTCTCCTTTTTGTTTCATCAAACAAAAGAAAAAGACTCATTTTATTATATTTTAAAACCTGAATTTATAACAGAAAATAAGTATTGAAAAGAAAAAGTATTTAATTATTTACCATTATATTTTAAATCATTAAAACTTGATAAAGAAGTAAAAAAGATAGTTAGTCATGTCTAGTTCCAATGACATTTTGTTGAGTAGAATTGACCTTTGTTCGTTTCGTTTAAAAAGTTCCATTTTCATCTTTCTCTCACAATCCTGTCAGTATAACGAGTGGCCATTAATTCTCATGGAGAAAAAAGAAAGAAACGAATCTTCACTAGAGTAAAGTCTATTGTTCCCCCTTTGTCATTTTATTCACAGTGTCCTCGTCCATATCCCATCCATTGTCTTCACTTTCTTCCATCTCGATTCTAGTTGACGCGTCTGTGCGCTTCCTTCAAACAAAACGCATAGGTATATCTAAAAAACTCTCTAAAGGATTTCATAGGTTACTTGAAAGTTACTTGACCCGTAGACACCTTTCCTAGCTCACCTTGTGCTTGGTATAATGAGGAAAAAAAAATAACTTGAAGCAAAGTAAAACTGAAAGTTAATTACGAGAATGGTAAAAAAGTCGGAATAAAAAATATCCGATTGTAATTTCGTCAAAGTCTCCTAGACCAATTATTTTTTATCTTCCTTTCAACTTTACTATTTCTTTATGCTCTTTCTTCATTTCTCATTCTTTTATATTCTTTGCTATATATACATACATATATATGTATAAGTCCGCTTCAATTGTAGTTGCACGTCATTGGTCGATATTTTTATCTAACGAGCACATTTTCTTCGAGCTCATTCGCACCTCCACTTTGTACGTGCACTTCTGCCAGCGAGTATAATAAAATAGAGATCTATATTCATTAACTACAGACAATAAAAAAATATTAAATAGCGGAAGGAAATAAGAAAATAACATTGGGAAGAAATACGAAAATGAGACAGGAAACATTCATGTGTGATAATAGCAGGACAATATGCCAGTATGAGAAACCAGAAAATTGGTAAAAGAACGTAGATATAAAGGAATACTATGTGTATACATGTATTTGTAAACGTGTAATAAAAATAGTAAAACTATCAGCAGTGAAAACAGCCGTTGTGAGGTCAGACACTCGCTTTTTATCTCCACCAAAACACACGAGGGTCGCGATTTTTGGAGCGTGCACTAAAGGCTTACACGAAAACTTTGTGTATAAATTTAATATACATATAGATATGCATACAAAATCTAAAGGCATATAGTGAGATTGCGCGCTCGTTTATATACAGCCTCGACCTTAAACTCTGGTTTTATTGCAATGCAAATTTTTACGTCCCGCTATAGTTTTATGCTCTTCGGACGTGGAGATGTAAAAATAAGGAAATGCGAATACAAAGAAAGAACGGAAAGTAGCAATGAGAAGGCGAAGGTGGGTGAGGAAAAAAAATGAATGTTTGGAATGAAGATAAAATATAATAGTAAGAAGAAAAAATAGACGATTCGCAAACTCTGCAGATGTAATATATATATGCAATGTGAGTTTTCTCATGGGACCAAAAGATTTTACATCTTTCTATCTATGTTGTATTTTTCTTTTTACGTGTCCTCGTAGTGTGATTGTCAAAAGAAATACTTTTCATTCTGATCACGCGCTTCTCGTTCATTTATATACTTGTGTATGTATATTGCTGAAATTTTTATGCGCTTATATCTATAGCGATGACAGATTTTGTAGGAATTTCTTGGGGATAAGAATTTTATTGGCCTTTCATTGACGCTTAGAAAATTTGACTCATACGAGTGGAGATGTGTATAGTGATGGGAAGAAATGAGCTTTTTTTTTTGCAGTGGGCAATAATATGTGAATATGTAATCGTAGTATAGTCGTTTGAAAAAGAAATGAAACACTTGAAACTAGCAGAAGATACTGGTGAAGATGAGAGAATAGGAGGTAGATAGGAGAAATAAAAACTATAGGAGTGTAATAAAAACTCTATCGAAATCCCAGTGGAAAGCTTACGTGAAAATTGTTCCAACTACAAATCGCTGTCGATATCATCTTATATTTTTTTTTTTTTCAAGTTTGTTATAGTACCGAGACTCTTATTCGGGTTTTTGCCGCTTCGAATGATAATTATATCTAGGGTATATTTTTTGTAACGTAATCCCTATTGGTTATCGTGTGATTTGTCATTGTAGTGGGAAAGAAAAATAAATTGCTTGTGATGTAGGTAATAAGAAATGGAGAATGAATGTAATTGAGTTTTTATTTATTTTTATTAGAGTTGAAAGAAGACTTTTTCATGTTTTTTTTTTTCGAAATCTTTTTTTGAATCTCTTTTGCACTTAAGGTCAGTATAAAATTATCGAATAATGGCAAAGGCGATCGTTCGCAGACTCTCGTGTGAACTTTCTTCTTTGCTTTCAGGACTTTCGTTGGGTGGTGGTCTGATAATTCTAGCATCAGCCCTCTCAGATGCTTCCTTTGAATCACCAAAAAGGTACAGCCTTTCGTCTACATCAAGTTCAAACGAGGACGGCGGACTTCCGCAATATCAGTACGGTTGGTGTCTTCAACTTTCGGGAATTGCTTTGATACTAGCGGAAATTGCCGCTCTTTTAACGGTCTCTGGATACATGGCACGATTTTCTACAGTTGAAGAAATGGTTGAAATAAAAATAAATACCTAGATATTTATCACGGAATTTATTCGTGAAATTCCCGCGAATATATTCCACTTAATTATTCATTTCAGGTTCGAGTTATGGTGCCGGGTGCTGATAGAAAATTACGTGAGCAACGTGGTGTTTCATCAGAGTATCTTGTTCGTGCGCATCACAAACCACCTGGGGTACCACAAACCAGAGATTTTGATCCACCAACCAAAGGTGATTTTAATAAACATGAAAATTCCTAATTAGAAAGAATCATCTTCTTTAAAAAATAATTACCTATTATAAAAGTTAACTACAATGTTAATTTACTGCTACGTAATATTATGATTACATGCACGTGCCATAAAATTCATTAATGCTTACAATAATGTGATTTTACAGACGTAATTTTAGGACCGCAGCGTCTGGCTGAAGAAGGTACGTCTCTACTGTGCAAATCTGCGCCCGATATATGCGCTTCTAATCCACAAGCAATTAGCTACGTCGAAAAAACAGATTTATCTCATATGTTACCGGCATATCCCGATCCTCAAACTGTAATTACCGATCCACGTTTCACATTTGTCGATAAAGCAGACGCGAATGTTGTTGATTCACGACTGAGTGGCTTTGTCGATAAAGAAGGACTCATGGATTCGAGAATACTATCAGAATCACGGCAAAATATCATCGCGTTTACTGAAGGAAAAGATCATGCTCTCAATCAGGAACCTAGATATGTTGAATTTTGCACTGGCGCAAGAGTCGAACAAGTACCAAATGATTCGATGATAACAACGCCAAATGTGATGGCCGTTCTTGATCCCAGGCATGTTGTTGGTTATCAAGAGAGCAATACCCACCATGAATCATTACTCGATGCACCACTGGCTTACAGTCGGTACAGCAGTCTTGCTGGACAAACTGTGCCGATAACGTTGAAACATCACACCAGTCCGACTGTGTCGGCAATTCAGCCTCAGTCGATGTATCAAAATTGCGGTACAATTTATTCTGGAACACTGAGAGTTTCCGAAGCGGGCACTAGTTCAAGTTCTAATTCAAGTCAACGAAGTATGACATTACCGAAACGAAAGCCGCATATTGCACAAAATACATTTAGCACACTCGAATGTGAACGAAAACCTCGAGGGGTCGGTATTACTGGCAGAGCTGGTTTCTACAGTGGTAGCGCTGTATGACCACCACCACCACCGCCTACTCCTAGGTAACTTCACGAGGATGAATCGGCGTTATAATTGTCCGACTGAGGATAATAATGTTTCCTGCTGTGATTTTTTTATCGGTGAAGAAATATAAAAAATAATAAGGTAAAGAAATATATGAATAGATTTCATTATATAGCAGGAATGGTCATGATTAAAATTCGATGAATTATATATTAAATATAATTTCGGGACAAATCAAAAAGACTTTTATGCAATTGATGATAATAAAAAAAATATATCACTATGTGCGATTGAACTCGTGTGTAGTTTTGTGAAATCAAATAATTATAAAGGACACAAGTGCTGTGTATTATGAATAAAATGTGTATATAAAAAGAAAAAAATTAGTGTTCTATATAAATGTTAAAAAATTTACGAGATTGATTTAAGGAATTACATGATAATGAAGATAATTTTGAGCTACGATAACAGCAATTTAATTATCTTGAAATTAATTACTGCCAATTTCAAATCGCCATGTAATTATTATCATTATTACTATTGTTATTATTAACACTATAATATTGATATGAAAAAATGAAAAAGAAAACAAATTTTTGATGTAAATATCATTGGATAATATTCGATGATGGGGACAACAAAAAAATTTTTTTAACCAAAATGATAAATATATAAATAAAGTAAAAATATAATCATTTTTATTTATTACCTGATTGTTTATTAATTATCGAGCTGAAATACTGATTGACAGGGTGCGTTAAATAAAATATACATATATATAAAAATGTAATTTAATTGTTTAATTAAAAAAAAATTTGAAAAAATAATAATTTTGTGGTGAGGACAATTTAAATGTGAAGGAAATAATGATGGATAATGAAATTAAAAATCTGCAGTATCGATTTAAATTCTGAGTCAATCTGGGACATATCAAAAAAAATAATAAAAAAATGGACATTATTATAATGCAACAAATTATTTTTCTGCATTAACAAAACGCTCAGAGAGTGGGAGGATTAATCCTAAAATTCTTACACGTGTTTTTTTTTATTAGACTGTTGTCCCTAATTTTCAAACGAAAAAAGAAATGGATAAATGAAATGAAGAAATAAATGGATCAATAAATAAATTAATAAATAAATAAATAAATAAATAAATAAATAAATAAATTAATACATTATGTGTGATCAACTTGATATATATACATATTAATTATATGTACTTATATACTTATGTAATGTAATTTTGTTACTGACTGTCCGTGTTATTCAGCGATAATATTGCATATAATTATAAATAAAAAATTAAATAACAATAATCTATGAACAAAATGCAATGATAAAAATTGTGTATGTACGTATAATATATTTTTTTTTTTAGATAACCAGCCAGTGTAATGCAAAGTAATTATTAATCCTAGCTAAATGTAATAATAAATTTTAATTGACTATCAAAGCTATATCTAATAATAAAAATAGATTAATAATTAATAATCATGTACAAACATATATTAAATAATCATATTATGTTTTCTATAATCTAGCACGACAATTTTTTCCATCCCAAATGAAATATTTCTTCCTGATACAATTTTAAAAGTACAAAAATTTTTTTCTCTCAATTCGAATTTTTTTTTTTTTAAATTCAGATAATTTAATTAATTTCACAAACAATTCAACAAGTTCTTCAAAATAAAAATCATCAATATATCCCCAAATATTCCTCTCAATATAATAAAAAAAAATAGCTATAAATAAATAAATAAAATTGTGATAAAAACCAACAAATGATAGTAAAAATTTTGTCACTGCCGATAATTCAGAGCACTATTTATCCTTTGTAATAATATTTTTCTTAATACCAAATAATAATATCAGATGCCACCACACAATTGCACGGCCAATGCCCGGCGCTAATGTTTAATTAACATCGCATAATTACGTTGCCAATTAACACCATTCATTAATTATTAATCTGTAATTTAAATTAATTTAAATGCGTTAAAAATTTACCAAGCACATATTCAACGATTTAGGATGCAAATGAATTTATATTTAACATGTATACATGTTTACAAATATTATATTTATACATGTACATAATTTCGGATAGAGTGTAAATGATGCAGTTAATTTAATTATTTAAGAATACGCTGAATTTATATATTATCTCAACTCTCAAACGTGCCGTATCCTCCAGGCACGTTTCGATACTAACACTTTATTATTCGACAGTCCTACATGTAATTTTCCTCATGCGCCTGTTACTCATGATTCTGGCGTAAAATCGATAAATTATAAATCTCACTGTACAACCATCTGATGTAATATGCAAATGTATACATGTGTGAGTGTAAATAAAGCGAACGATTTACTCGATTGATTTTGCAACAAATCACTGAGTTAAACTATCAACAATAATTCGTGATTAAAAATAATATTAAATTATCTAGTCATTGATTTATCATTTGATTAATTTTCTCGTGTGTTTTATATAAATATATATTGTTAAATAATTAATTTAAAATATTATATTGATTATTTATGCTATGGATTTACTATTGGTGGATGGATAAAAATTTTTTTCATTTCATTTTTAATTCTTTTTTCATATTTATTTTATTTATTATTTTTTTTTTTTTTGATTGTGCTCTCTATCAACGTCCATTTTCTATTTCTATCTCTCTCGAATCCAATTAAAAAGCGTTGTTGGACGATCGCGCACGAAACGGCAGCGCATCGACCACGGCAGTCACGTCGCGCAAACGAATTTTTAATTGATGTTCCCATAGGTAACGTTCGGTGGCGGATGGTTTCATTTCTGATCCAAATCCAACTTTTGTTTGTCTATGTGTGTAAGTTTATTTATGTATGTGCACGTTGGTTTTATATAACGAGCAATATATATTCGTTGGATCAATCTCTTGAAATAAACCAATCATCCGACCAGTGATCGTTTATCGATTGCTATGATAAAACTGATTTAAAAAAATAAAATAAAACCGCAGAAAATAGAAAATAACAGTGGCAAAATTATCTATAGAAAAATCCATTGAGTAAATTGGGAAAAAAATAAAATTTATTTTATTGTCATGTTTTAAAATGGAATAATTATTTTATTATATGGATTATGAATTTAATTTTTTATAATGAATTAAATTAATGAACTAATGGTGATAATGAGGTGTCGCATTATTTTAATGAATAAAAATTACTAAACTTTTATGAAAGCTCTGCAGAATTCGAAATCAATTTTAAACCTTTGACTTTTTTTATTTTATAATTCGACAATTATAAATTTAAATATTTATGTGACTTTTTCATGTCATGATTTATTTTAACAATCAATACTTTCTCATTAACCTCTATTTTTAATATTTATTCCAAAGCAAAAATAATACCGTGGCACAGTTATTTATTCCATCGATTCAATAGTACATTTCTAATTGTTCGCACTAAACCAGCAGGAAGACATAAATTAACTTAATTTATTTCCTCTCACTTGACGTGAACGAAGTCGGTCACGATGTGGTTTGTTGAAAGACTAAAAAAAAAAAAAACTCCCTAAACAATTCACAAATAAATACCCCATATCAATAAATAATATAATCAATCCCTAAATTAAACCAAAGCAAAAAAAAAATATAATAAAACAAAACAAATAATTAAATAACTATTAAAATACTAAAAAGCACAAGGAAATAAATTATCAGTAAATTTTTATATACATTTAAAAACGAGATTAGTATCTCATGAAAAATAATAAAAGTGTTAGTATTATTATCAGCATTTCTCAATGGCAAAAAGTAGTTTGTAAACAAAAAACGATTGTAAATATATACACATACATATATGTATAAGTATTTCTTATTGTGAGAGAATGCAAGAAAATGCTTTGGCTGCCATGATGTTTAATCCTCGGGGCCATCTATCATCGCACCCGAAGTATACTAGTTAAGCGATTCTATCTCACCGCCTTTTTTACTCGCCCAAGAGTGCAGTCCCATATCCCTTTTGTTATACCTTGTTTAATAACTCATGATAAATGTACAATCCTCTGGATTATATCGTAACATCCAACTATAGACACTTGCAATACGATAAATATTTAGAGATTTGTAACACCCACAAAAAAACAAAAAATAAATAAACTTATCTAAGAGAAAGAAAAATTTTATAGTAAATATAAATTATTGGATAATTTTATCGTACGTTATTTTTACGTATTTATTTAATTAATAAATATAATTCACAATACTAATAGCACAGGGAAACTTCTTTATCGGCAGAGGAGACCGAGATATTAGCGGATATAATATTAAATTATTAATCCCCAGGGAGAAATATAAATAGAGGAGTGTACTGTGTGATACCAACATATTTGTGAAAAAGAAAAGAAGGAAAAAAAAAGATTTGAGTTCTTCAGTGTTTCACTTGTATATAGGTATTTTGTACATATGTATTGGTGGATATATGTTTGTTTGGATTACATATATACAGTGAGGATGGAAAATTTCATTTGGCAAACACACGTTATATAATATATACGAAACCAAGTTTTTATCTTTGCCCAACATTTGCGTTTACAACTTTTACCTTTCTTTCCATCGTTATATTTTTTTTTTCTTTCGTTTTCCTCTCTGTCCCACTCTTATCCTCCTTCTTTCACTCTCTTCCTCTAGCTCTGGCTTTTATTTTATTTTTTTTTCCCTTCCCTTTTTATTCCATCATTCGTTTGGTATGATTTTCCGCCGCTCTTTTTTATCTTTGTGTATAGCGCGTTTCTTTTTTTTTCTTTCCGTTATTCATTCTTTTTAATTTTTTTTTCTTGTTTTATGTATTACAACAGGCAAAGCGCACAAACTAGTCGCTTATCATGTTGCCCTTTTACGCCATGAAACGAGCGACGCCGCACTCACAATTTGCGAGCACTGACGAACGTGTAATGTGATTTTTTTTTTTTTATTCTTTCATATACTTTCATTTTATTTTACTTTCATTGCTCATGAATGTTGGGGTTGGATATGTTTGATATATATATAAACGAGATACAGAGTTAGATATATAAATACACACACAGAAAACCATAACGAGAAAGAATTGAGGTGGATGCATCAGTTGCATTTTAATAGTTGAGAAATAAAAAAAAATTCTAATTCAAATTTTAACCCATGAAATTGTTCATCTCTCCGGGGTGTCTCATTCTTATTCAAAAACATTTTCAATTTTTATATTCACCATTTATATACGTGTATATATAAATATAATTGTGTTTATTAAATTTTCATTTGTCTGTGTTGAATATGAAATTTATTTCGCAAGGAATAAATACAGATAAATAAAAAATGCGGAGAAGAAAAAATAAAATAAATGTGGTGATATGATGCAGGATTGTCAGTGTAGTAATTTGATTTGGTCTACCCGACGATTTTGCGGGTCCGATCCTCGGCAATTGCTTGATAAATTCGCCGGTTCGTATGCGAAAACGAGGGGATATACCAAAGTGTAGAATACATACATACAAATAATCATCCCTTCGGCTTTGGAAGGATTCAAGAGGAAAAGACGCGAAAAAAAAAGAGAATATATTTTTTTTTCTTTATATAAGTTCTTAGTCTTCAAGGGATGTTCCTGCGTATATCTACAAGTACATATAGATATGTATACATATATATATACATATAAACATGTGTATATAAGATAAAAATCTGTCGGTAGACCGATGGCGATATCTGTAGAAATCATCGTCGATAGATTGCAAAGGAGAAAAAAATAAGGTCCAGAGAGGACGAACTGAACGAGGGGATGAACTTTACACACCCTGAATCTTGACAGTGTAATATTTATATATTTGTACAGATGTGTATGTATATATATCTATGTAGAAAATGGTGTCGAAAAGTCACCATTTACTGGACAAACCAAAAGTGACTTTATTTTTTTTTTCTCTTTCAAGGAGCACATTCATTTCTTCATCGCCCACAATTTTATTTCTCGTTTTATATCCGTTCGCAAGTTCTCATGCGAGATGAAAGTCATTCAAATATAAAAAGCTCCTGTGGGATAAAAAAAAAATCACCTTTCACTTGGATTTTTTACAAATCATATCACATTTATATTATTCTTCAATATATTTTATTCTTAAATTTTTTTTTCTCTTCTAACTTCTTCATCTTCTTCTACTTCGTTCAGACACTTTTGTTTTCTCAGTGTAAATCGAATTACGCGAGCGGTTTGTGTGCGAAGAGATATTGGAAAAATAATGTGAGAAAAGATAAATGATAACTGACTCTCGTTTTCTGCGAGTTGACATATCAGAGTGATATAAAGATGAAGGAGGAAGAGAAAAAAACGAAGTGACGATGAAGGAAGTGTGAGTGTAACAAAATAAAAAATAAAATAAAAGAAATGAGGATGTGAGTCACCATGACAACGAGAGAGGTCATCTAAATCCACAAAAACATTCATATACACATATATATCCACACCACTCTCTGTAGAATATTGTCGTTGTGTGCAGTGGGCGAACGAAAAAGAGCTCGAGAAATGCAGGAAAAAAATAAAAGTATAAAAAAAAAATACGAGGGAGTGAAGAGAAAATGTGAAAGAGCAACTCACCATTGCACTAAGCCAGGAGATTTGTACAAACCACGCCGGTTGGTTGGTTCATTGTTTCATTCGAGGAGAAACATTCGCGCCATATCACTCTCTTCTGTGTCATATCTTTCATCTCGTCATTGTCATGTGTGTCCCCATTTATCCAAGAGAATTTTTTTCCCTCTCTTTCGTCTCTTTTATTATTTTTCTTCCACTCATCCACCGATGCAAACACGCAATTTATAAAAATATAATTCCATTTCAAGCCCGAGGAAAATATTCAATAAAATATTTTTACGATTTTATAAAAATATTCAAAGTATAATAAAAATAAATTCCACAATCATTTATCAATCTCTGAACTCTTCAATTTTTTTCTGTAACAGAGCAAATAAAAATAAATAATAATCTCAACGAATTATTTAATCATTTCGATCTGTCAGTTAGTTATCCATTCACTGTGATAAAATATTTAATTGTATAACAGTCACACTGTGAATAGAATAAACAAGAAAAAATATCTTATACTGATTTATTAATTAAATTTTTATAACAAAAGAAACATCAATATAAATATCTAATTATTTTTCGATTATAATTCTCTATTTATCTTTGTGTTTTTACATACTTACATTCGTGTAACATCATACTATATAACATACACGTATGCTCTTTTCTATCTTCACACGCACTCAAAAGAGAGAGGAGTGCCTTCCTTTACGATATCCCAATGCTAATTTCACGGAGCTCAGCACCGCCTCAAGAGTCCTGCACGTTATCCATACATACATACACACATGGGTGGACATAATAAAGGAAGATAGAGGTGAAAATAAATACAAACAAGTGAGACCGATAGATCTTTGAAGAGTTTAGACTCTGCCTTCAAGGCGGCACCGCACTGATGATGACGAGATGATCACTTAATTTGGCCAACAGCTGCCGCGACGTTGTTTTATTTATTATTTTTTTTCTCCTCTTCTTTTTATGTTTTTTCATTTCTCTCCTTTCATTTTCATTTTGCGCATTCGGTCACTGTCTCATTCTTCACTTTTGGGAGGAAATAAAAATAAAAAATATCCAATAATTACCAAACGAAATTGTTTGTACAAATGTGTATTGGTTAAAAAAAAATATATAAAATAACGTGTAACAAGAAAAATAAAAATAATAAATACATTCCATCACGCCCCTTCGTTATGACGATTGAAACGTCCACGATCAATTATCAAAAAATTATTTTTAATATATACCTATACGTATATTTATTTATTTTTTTTTTTTATAATTTTTAATGTCTATGTGTATACCTGTTTCCTTTAATTATTTTTCGTTTTAGTTATTATATACATAATTCTTTTATTTTAATCTATGTCTGCTTCCATCGTGTGATTTTTTCTTCATTTTATTTTTAATTTGAGAGCAATATTTTTTAAGGTGCGCCTTGAATCGAAGTAAAAAGAAGTTATGGATGAATAAGGACGCTATGGGTAGTCCAACGATGGTTGTTATATACCCTCTTTAATCCAGCGAACGATTATTTATGGATATAGAAAAAAATAAACGTGGATTTTTCTCGCTCTTTGTGACGCGATGAAGAAGAAGAAGAAATTATATTATTCATTTTATTTTTCTTCTTCTTTTACTTCATCGTCGTGACGACTTTTCGATGCCGAATGAGAGGAGAATAAACGTCGTGTCGTACGTTCGAGTGGAATACAAATATAAATATCTATATGTATTATATACTACATATATAATGGCTGGATATAGATACGTTATTAAATTATTATACAAGCAAAAGATTTACCACCGGCTTCTTCGCCATCGACAGGATTAACGTCCTCATTCTCATATTCTTCACGACGCGTCGCCGTCGCTGCCACTTTTTCTAACCTCGCGGCCTTCAAACTAATTTTTTTCACTTATGTCCATTCGCTCTTTTTCCTTTTTTTTTTATACTTATGAATTTAATTTTATTTTCAGGTATATATATTTTTTTTTCATCATAGTCCATTGAGAACGTGACCTAAAAAATATGTAGAAGTATATAATTAAACTGCAAATTGTTTCAATATTTGTTTCAATATTTTTTTATAGGTTTTAATATATTTTAATTTTTTTAAGTGATTTGTCATTTTATTTTTTGACATTTAATGTGCGGATATTATGTGGAACATGATATTTTAACGTGTGTGTGTGTGTATAAATGTGAAGATAATCAGTAGCCGAATCCATGAAACATTTATAATCCGCTTTGAAAAATAACTTTTTTACCGCTGAAATCCCATTAAATTAATAAATTTATTACCAACCGGCTCAATTATATCTTTATGTATATGTATATGTATATTTATTATATATACGACTTGCTGACTATATTATACGTATACATATAACTGTGTTTATTTCACCCACATCACACACGTGATCATTTCTTCATTCTTGCGGTTTCAATGAATATTATTCAAAAAAAAAAAATTCAAATTACATATTCTATTAAGGCGGTGTGTTTAAAATGAAAATAAAACGACAGGAAGAATTAAAATTTACATATAAAGACACATTGAGGCAAGATGGCGCCAAGATTAAATCAACGTTGATAAACAATACAATAATAATAAATAAAAAAAGAAATGATAATAATTTTTATTCCAATTTTTTTTTTTT
>JAQQBR010001834.1:4575425-4588563 GCA_030347285.1 Microctonus hyperodae
ATCTATTCACTTTTTTATTATTCATCTCTTTTCTTTCTTCAAAATTTTTCTTCTTTTATAACTTACGATTAAAAACTCTTGACTACACTCTCATTCACTCACTGTTTTTTTTTTTAATTATTTTTTATTGCACACTTACATCGTCGAATTAATTGGTCGATGCACAACAAAGATATGTTTAGATCGATGATGATAATTTTCTATATCAATTAATATACCATAAAAAAAAAACTATTTATGGAAATCATCGACCGGTAAATTTATTCATTCATTTATTTATTAATTTTTTTGAATTCAGTCTCCATTATTTTTTTTAATTTTTTTGTTTTTATTTCGTCGCTAGAATTAAATTAGGGACTACGTTGTGGATGGCGAAGTCGGCACAGATATTGGTGACGTTGGTGAACTTGATTGTCTGCCATTAGACAATGTTGAAGGAGTTGATGGACGATTTTGTTCACACCTTGATGCACTAGATCGCGTATTATTACCTAATAAACTGTCAATAGAAAATGGATTTAATCGTCGTCTCTCTTCACGACCTTTCACTGATAAATCAATGCTACCACTTTGTACATCATCATCATGACGTCCAAGACAACGTGAGCTTTCACTAGAACGACGTACAACATTATTCGTTAAATTAACAAGTTCACGTCGTCGTTCAAGTAAACTTAAACCCCAACGATGAATTCCCTGCTGATGATTTAATTCCAAATTAAAATTTAAATGGCCATTTGTTGTTTGATGTTCATTTGGTGTGTGAGATGTCCTGCCAGATAATTCATTGTGATCACTATTATGTCGAGAATAACTTTCTCCATCAATAGAACCATCTGCTGCTGAATCCATTCGTTCACTTCCGCTTTCGCTGCACGAATCCAAACCACCAACAACATCAATTTCCTCATTCGCATCATTGCCTGAACCTGAGACACTGCTGCCGTCATTTAAACATCCTAATTGACCAAAGGAACCACTCAGATGACCATTCAAGGTAGTACCACTGGTGCCACCAGCACTTCTTGACTCCCATTCTGCCCTCAGTGTTGTCAGATCCACCGTTATACCCTGGGGATATTTATGAGAGAAAAAAAACTTTTAGTTTTCTAAGAAGAAAGTTCTGGGTAATTTCATGGCTTTTTTTTTTTTATTTTAAACCTCGATGAGGAATGAAAATTTAAGTTGGAGAATAAGTTTAAAGTGGAGAGGAAAAGGAGAAAAAAAATAAATTATAAGACAGGACTTTACAGGATTTTCCATAAGATATAAGAAGAGAAAAGTATGCGAAATTAAAATAAAAATAGTAGAGCAAATGAGCTTGAATAATATAATAAATTATAATAAATGAAAATTATATTTAATCACCTTGGCTGCGAGT
The DNA here is from genome assembly GCA_030347285.1 of Microctonus hyperodae. NCBI lineage: Eukaryota > Metazoa > Arthropoda > Insecta > Hymenoptera > Braconidae > Microctonus > Microctonus hyperodae. The sequence continues at coordinate 4,576,807 of JAQQBR010001834.1, forward strand.
TTTCGCTGCTGTCTCTCCAACGTTTTCAGTAGCTTTTTTTGTCGCCTCTCACGTTCCTTTCTTCTCAACTCTTCTGGTGGTATTGGTTCACCGCTACAACTCTGTGGATGGGCATTGTGCGCCGGTCTGCCAGGACCTTTTTTCGTGTGCTCCTTCTTCCTCCATTTTGCCCGACGATTTTGGAACCAAACCTTTGATGAACAAAATCAAACAAAAAAAAAATACAAATAAAAAAATAATTCACAACAGATAAATATCATAAGAAAAAATTAACGAATAAATTCGACAAATATTATAAAAAATACATTCATATTTGTACTCTCAATTTTTTTTTACCAATAACGTCTGCAGTAGTAACAGTAACAATACACAGACACATCATCGAAGGTGATTTGAGGGTGCTTAACTTGCGTGGGTGTAAAAATAGTTTGAGAGAAAAAAGAAATGAAGACATTAGCAATATGAATATATAAATCGTCTACAAAAAACGCAAGGAAGATTATGCATACATATACATACATAGAAGCTTAATAAAAGTGTATATATGTATGTATAATATAGAGTTTTGACCAGTAAGCAGCGCAAGTCTCACGCGAAGTAAACGATCGATATACACAGCCCTTTCTCGCTCTTTCTATTAAACTTCTCATCACTCAAGAAAAAAAAAAGACTTATTCAATTCAATTCTTCCCATCCTCAACAATGTGTCGCATTAAATAACAATAGAATTAAAAATTATTATAATAAATACCCCAAGATATTGTCACACTGGAACTAAATGACCCGGAACTATCTAAATATATTTTTACACACATTTTATTTTCTTCCCCCGCGTTCACAACACATCTGTTCGTGCGTTTGATATCTAATCTGTAAATAATTCCAAATGTTAATACTGAGATAAAAGAAAAAAGAGTCAGGAGAATCAACTTGTTCATGGCGTTGTGATAAATAATATGTGTGACACATCCATTCGTTTGGAAAATTCTCTCGATAGTTAATAATTTATTTATCGTAAAATCAAATTTATTAATTTTTTTTTTCTGCAACGCAGGTTTTTATTTTTTGTATTTCACTTTATTATATTCGTGCTGGATATGCGTATCGGTCTTTGACATATTTTAAAAGTGTGATGAATAATTTCATATGCAAAATTACTAAACGTTCAAACATTTGATATAAATAAAAATATATATTAAATATAAATATTATTATATTGTACATTGCACATGTATCGCGCGCTGATTTTCCATGGCAATAAAATAAAAAAAATAGAGAGAATAAAAATACGTATATATGTATATAGGGTGATTTGTAATTTCTTGTGGGTTACGCGTAAATAAAATGTCGTTCGACCGGCCGTGAAATTGAGGTTCGCCCTTTCATCTCCTCTTACTTTTTTTTTTCTCTATATAAAATATCTATAAATTTACGAGGGTGTAATCACGCCACGTTACAAATCCCGACGAGTAATAAAAAAAATTTATTCATTTTAAATATTTATTTATTCAGTTATTTTCTTTTTCCTATTCATTGTGGAATTTTTTTCATAACATATAAATGCATATTTTCGTTGAATAACTTTCTGTATATAACCATGTTTCTCATGATTATCCAATAGGTAATATACAGTACATATATACCTGTATCTTTGTAAATTATATAAATTTAAATATCACAAAATGATTACAAAATATTCCAAAACGTTTTTCATTATTATATCTCATATCTAAGATTAAAAATTCTCTACTTTCCATTTCATAAATCTGCATTCGTATTTTATAAAATTAATAACCGAATAAAAATTTTATACATCAATATGAATATTATAAATACATCAATATTATATATTATAAATATTTATACATCCCAAAAAAAAAAAAATTATCTATGATATTTTATATAAAATTATTTTGGTAAAGTATCGTTGAATGTGAATTATATTTGTTGATCTTTTGCAGTTGAACACCCTTCAACATTCATTTGTTGCCATTTTTTTTCCGTTTTCTTTTTAAAGGTATAACCACACTGGTCGCTTGGAACAGATGGACCAACTGCTCCCGAGAGAAAATATTCAAGAGCAAAGACTAAAAGAGCAAAAGAGAAAAAGAACAGGGCAAAGGGTCGAAAGCCGGTCAGGAGTCGAGAGCTAGTAGACTATCGCAACCCCTAACGTCTGTTCATATCACGATGCAGCTTTCGAGGCAGAACCCTCGTCCAAGTTTTCTAAACTTCTCTATTTACATGAGTGTATATATAAAATAAATACACCCTCGGTATATTAAATTCACTACTGTCTATCAAAATAAACCAATCTCTATTCATTCATTATTATTTTTTTTTTTTCGTCATATCAACGTTGCAGATATAATGACAACATGAGATTAATGTGAATGAACAGTTGATTACTTGTGTGTCAAAATAAATTGACAAAATATATTATTTAATTTTACATAAATTTGAATTTTATACACACGAAAAATTAATTTTCCCTTTTAATTTCTAGTTAATCTTTTTAATTGAATCACTGAATTTTTTCTTTTCTTTATTTATTAACTGGATTGGGTTTATGTGTAATATATGATATAAACTTACGGCTACACGGCTCTCCTTCAAGTCCAATCTTGCAGCCAGTGCTTCACGCATAAATACGTCTGGATAGTGACTGGACATGAAAGCACGTTCCAGTTCTTCCAGTTGCCAACTATTAAAATTCGTTCTGCTTCTTCTTCTTTTACTTCCACCCTCATCCGATTCACCATCACATCCTAAAATAAAATAAAATAATAAATTAGAATATATAAAATAATATTTAAAAATATAAATAATAAATTAAAAAATAAATACTTGCATTTATATTCCATTAAAATATAATAATATAATATATTATTAAATGAATATGTTTTAATAATTTGTCTTATTAATAATCATGAAAATTTTATAATTTAAATATTCAATAAATATTATTTATATTTACATGTAAATAAATATGTAAATGTGAATCGAATTGGCAATAATAAAATTGTGCATTTTTTATTGGCAATGTTTGTGTGCGTGTACACACACGGTCTTGACCCTGTATTGTAGATAAGAATTTATATATTATACATAAAAGAAACGATGTAATTCTGCTCAAGTCAATCTATGTCTTTGTCACTATCTTCCCTTCTCTATATTTTCATTTATATTATTATACTATATTGAATAAACATGGAATTTCATGATTTTATTAGGACGATCTTGTGCATAAAATGCTATACAAACATTTATATTTATATACAAAAATAGAAGAAAAAAAAAAATACTTTGAGCGTTATCAATGTTGGAAAATCTTTTTCGCAACACACACGATTGTTTTGCTCTCGTATGTATGCTAATATGGGGCACAGGGAATTGAATAAAAGATCGAGAATTATGATTGACCCCACGATCGCAATATAAACTTATCTTCCTTGCCCTCAGTGTCTCTTTCTCCTTTGCTCTACTAGCTCTCCTTCTTCCTCACAGCGTAACAAAAATATGTATATCACACAAAAACAGACAAAAAAATGGGCGAAGAGTGGAGCAATCGGGGGTTGAAGCGTCGTGTATGTAAAGATATCGAAAATGAGATTATACGATCTGATATAAAGTCGTAATTTTATTTAATATTTTCATTTTTTTTTTTATCTTATATACTATGATATTCAACTATAATATCTTCTTTTATTACACAGAAAGAAAAAAAAAATCCTCTTTATTCCGATACAAATTTGCGAGTATAAAAAAAAATTATTGACGTTGAATAAAATTCAATTTTCTTTTTACTTATAATATTAAAATAATTTTTTTTTTTTTTTCATGATATCGTTCATCTTTTTTAAGTGCACCAACTTGTAATATACTTTTATTTCTTTTGAGAGAGTTTAATGGGATAATAATATGCTTTTTGGTATATTCCTTGACTGCAGGTTGTATATTTATACAGTAAAACTGATCGAGAGTAAAAAAATAAATAAAATATGTATATAAATATATACGTATATTTATAAGAATAATGTATATAGGTATTTGAAAACTGCTTTTGCTTCTCATCGTCGCATTCTCCCGCGGCGTTAATGACAATGAAAAATGTCTGGCTATTGGATTAATCCTCATAATTAGGCACGATTTATTCGCACACATGCGACACTGTCTCAGCGTGCGCTTGCTTTGGACACATTCAAATGTATATGTATGTAGATAGATATATATATACGTGAAATAATCCGTGAGAATGCCGCATCACCTCGATGGATATCGATCGAGACTCTCATTATTGATAATCCATAATCCGGAATGAGACCTGGTACCAGGCGCACAGTGGCAGCTTGAAGAATTGCGTCTTGTGGGTAGAAAATCGCTCGTGGCAATCTTCAATTTTTTTTTAACTTTATATTAGATATATGTACTTACTTATATACGTATATAACACAATATTGAAGTCTGAGGTGAGATCAAAATAATTCTACAAAGTCGAGTGAATAAAATTGTATAATTTATACACTGAAGAAAAAAATTTATTTTAATAATTTTTTTTTTAATTCAAAATTAAAAATAAAGAAAATGTATATATATATAATTTATTTTGTTAAATATGGAATTAATTAAATTGTATGTTGAATTAAAAAAAAAAAATTTATTTTAATTTTTTTTTTTTAATTAAAAATTAAAAATAAAGAAAATGTATAATATATAATTTATTTTTTTAAATATGGAATTAATTAAATTGTATGTTGAATTAAAAATGTTAATTATAATGTTCCTGTCATCAATATGAAGATAAATGTTAGATCAGAATTTAATTTATGAAAAAAAAAAAAAATTATTAAAAAATTCCTGCATATTTTGGAGAGATTAATTTTTGTTTATAGCATGGGCGGATAAAATCAATGAAAGAAAAATAATTTATGAATGGTGTGAGTGTATAAATATAGATAAACGAGAAAGAAATTGAGAATGCGTCAGTGGGAGCTTTTGAAAAATTATATACATACGTATAGAATATGTATATATAATAGACATCAAACTTTAATCATCTACATATTTTTATGTAAATGTAAGAGTGAGAGTGTCGCGTGCACACGCAATGCATCACATCATGTTGTGTTGACTTGCGGCCATACTTACATACATACACATAAAAAAAAAAATGTCTTTAAAAAATTTTCATACACGCTCTCATAAAAAAATTTGCGCGATTACGCGATGATCACTTGATCACACGGAATATTATCAGCATCATATAACCAAGTATACTAATTACTCATACAATATTTAATAAAAACTAAAAGAAAAAAAAAAATAAATACATTTTTCACAATCAATAATTTAAATACTTATTTTTTTCTCTAACCTACACGTGTCATAATTTTTTTTTCCATACAAGAAACATTTATTTATAAATATTATCCCCTTGATTTATCCCATGGCATTTTGTCTCTCAAATAAAAAATGCGAAATGAACAAGGGGGAAAAAAATCTGCAGGAATTATACGATGAGAATTCAGGTCTTAATTATAAAAATAAAGAAAAAAAAATGGTATTTATAAACTTAGCGAAAGATAAGTCGCAACGATTTTCCTTTATAGTTCACCGTGCGCTTTACATTTGTATAATACATATATACATGGTATGTAATCACTGATTTACCCAAAGACGTTGTAAGTGCCATCAGCTGTAGTGTCGCCTCTGCATTTAGAAGGTAGTCTTGTTAAGCGCAAGCCAACAAAGTCATTAGCACTGAAACAACATCCCCAAGGTCTCAAGGGAAACACACTATCTCACTTATTCTCATTGCTTTGCTTGTTTCAACATGTACAAGCACTAAGCCGCATGAAATTCGCGTATACATAGTAAATATATAGCAATACAAACATTGAGAATTTCTCGGGTTTTGTCGCTCGCCCACAGGGGACAATAAATTTCACGATCAATTATTACAATTACACTCGCTGTACGTTAGTCGAGTGTACTCACAATATATAAAATCCCTGACCTTTTACAATAGTTTATATTTTCATCTCACATTTACACTGTCCTGAAAATTAAAATAAATGTACAAAAAAAAATAAAATAAAATAAATAAATACGACAATTAATAATTAAATTAATTTGAAATTGTTTCAGGTTTATTATTGATAAATTGAGGACAATAAAAATTTAATCACGCGAGGAATAATTAAAATAAAGAGGTAGAATAAAAAAATAATAATAAAATTGATTAATAAATATATAAATATATAAGTAATAGGCATCAGGAGAATTTGGATATTATATAGAAAGGGATTATTAAGCTGTAAGGCGTTAACTGGCATAAGGCGTCGGTAGGTGGGTTATATACGTTGCCTTGCGTGCCCGACTTACTACATTTGCATCTAGACACCATCAATCCTCCTGACGCCTGCTTCAACCCCCTCTTTCCAAGCTTCAATATATCCTTAACGCTTTTGTGTGTGTATTTATACAAGTATAAACTTGTATATGCATGTATTTTATATACATGTTATATTGAAACATGGATCCATGCTACCTACCCCACTTTTTACACTGTTTCTTTCCCTTCCTCTCGTCGGTTGCTCGTCAACTCGAGCGAGCGCGCGCAAAGTCCTGTCGGACGAGTTTGAATTAAATATCTCGCGTAATGAGAGACTGCCGCCAGCTACTTCCACCACTTCATTCTGTTACAAGTATATAACCGAGTTTATATAGGTACCTTTTTCAGTGTCTATCTATTCTCCACTTGACCTCTATCATGATCATAGATAAAAAAATATATTAGTATTTATATTATGTAATAAATATTTAATAAAATTCTGCGAGGAGAATAATGAAAGTAAAATAATTATTTATAAATTATTTATATTAATATTGATTTATTTTTTATTTAAATTATATTTATGAGATTAATTATAAATAATATTTTCAAGTTTTATTATATTTTGTAAATATGGAATATTATTAATAATTAATTTATTTCGTGAGTTTGAAAACGAACTAATTATATTTTTAAAAGTTCATACGAATTAATAATTCGATGTATGCTTGATTTTATTTTATACGTATATTATAAAAAAAAAAATAAATGATTAGGAATGGAAATTTAGTTAATAATAAAAAATATCCCATGAATAAAATATTTAAAAAAAAAATTGTACTTTCACGTGGATTAAGATATATTATAATTTATAATCCGTTGGTAATGGATATAATTTATTGAATATTTTGTAGGATTAGTGATGTAAAAAATGAAAAAAAAAAATTAAGTAGAATTATGTTTATACTGAAATAGATGTTTATTTATGGATGGAATTGAATTAATTCAATTTAGATGATTTTGTAATCGATTTGATGTATGGATAACCTGTAACAACTTGTTAATGTAATTTGGTTATATCTTCATTCAATTTATTTTGTCATTATTAATATTTATTTTTTTATTTTTTGAGGAAAACTTTTGTGAATTTAACGATAAAGAGACGAACGTGTTTATTATTTCTTTTCATTTTTTTTTTTTCCGTAAGATTCCATCTACACAAGCCAACCAGTTAATTATATATTAATACCCTACAGTATACATACATATATAGCGTGCGATCCACGAGACTTTGAACGTCGTTGGCGTCTCGCGATGCCCAAGGGAAGTTATTGGTATACATACATACAGTATAGATGTATGTATACTGGCCTCTGGGCTTGAGTCTTTTATATAGATATTTTTCGAGCGTAAAATTGAGCGGCCGTTATGCTGCTCTGTAGGAATTTTCAGTTCAGAAGCACAGAAAATAATACGCGTGGCTTGAAATACATATTTATCTTGCACAATATCTCAATGATATTAAAATAAAAATTGAAAAAAAATTTTTTTCAATTTTTTCTGTATGAAAAAAAATATATTTAATATTTTAGAATTAATATAATTATTCGAATTTTTAATTCTTATATTTATTTATATTTATTTATATTTATTGATGAATATTTTGAGGAGAGAAATATTTTTATTGTAATTAATATTTGATTAATACTTTGGAGTATTTATATTTAATTATTTAAAAATTATACATTAAGGAAATTAAAATTAATGATGAATATTAATTTTAAATGCAGATTATTTTATTTATTTTTGAATAATTGTTGTGGATGAAACTTGTTGGGTTTTAATTAAAAATTATAACGATATAATTATTTGATTTTAGTTTTATTTATTCGAGGAAAAAAATAGTTAATGATGGAAATAAATTATGGTATGAGAATAAATAAAAGCGATGGGAAATTTTGACGTTAAAGTTTGACGTTTCAAGCTGAAATATCTGATGGTTAGAGTTGTGTAGAAAATATTGAAGTGAAGTTTATAGTCAGTAAAAAAAAAAAAGCGAAGTAAAAAGATCTTGAAACAATTCTGAAATAACCGCACAAAAATAAATTGTTTAAATAAATGGAACTGTCGATTTATGACCAGCGATAAATTCTAAATATAGAAAAAAAAAAGCCACTTATAAATATTTATTAAAAAAATTCACTCAGATATATTGTTTAATAAAAAAACAAAATCATCAGGAAAATTTTTTCAAATCCATAAACATAAACAAAGCAAATTAAATTTAAATATTTCCTCTAATCCTCAAATAAAATAATTCAATCCACACCCAAAAATCACAACTCAACAATATCAATATTACAACCCAAAAACACTTTGTTTATATTAATTAAAACAAAAAACTAAACTCAAAACATTCAATTTAAACAAATTAATTCCATTCAACTCAACAATATTTTCTTCTTCCACATAAACAATTATCTCAATAAATATTTTTCCCCAGAGTTTATTGCACTCTTTACAATTACAAAAACAACTACACACACGTGTATCGTGAAACAAATTGAAAAGAATTGAATATTAAATAAAAAAAAAAAATAAATAAATAATAACTCGTGCGTGTACTCACAACGCGGTGGCACTTTCATATAATTAATCAGATTTATAAAAAAATTCTCCATGTGAAAAAATATTGACATCACCCATTTATATCAGATAAAAAAAAAATATTCATTAACCAGTATAAACTTGTCACATATTTAAAAATCCATATCTCATCATATTCTATACAATAAATATGTCATGTTGAATTCACCGTACACATACAGTATTATTATCAATAATATACCCATACACACTATCGATATATGCATGTATGTATGTAGATAAAAACGAAGTAAGGGAGGTTAAGAAAGAAATTGCGTGCCATGAGTTAGGTAGCCCAATTACTAACCCATGCGGGTTGTTACCCCCTGGCGTGTCATTTCCCGAAGAATATTATCTCTGTTGCGTGTATGCGACGCTTTGAGCGTCAGCCCATGGAGCAACCTGGTGCGGGGCCGATTGTTTTAAATGAGAGTGTATATATATGATAGAAATCGGATCATTCGTTTACGAAGGTAAAGGTCGATATCGATTGAGAGCTTTTATAGAAAGAAGCTACTGATGCCTCTTTCTTACTCGCGAGAAATTAGAATGAAAATAAATCGAATCTTTTTTCACTTTGGATTTTTTTATATTTTATATGTATAGTGTTTTATATATTTATAAATAATGTTAGGTATTTATTAACGTTGAGTGCCCGGTTTTAAACTTACTAACTATAACTATAACTAACTATAACTAGGTATTTATTTTATTTTATTTTGTAATTTTTTATGTTGTATTATATTATGTGTCTTTATTTTTTCACTTGACGTGACGAATCGCGTGTGGATCAGTAAGCATCGGGGAATTTATTTTTTGTAATAATAAAATAAAAACCATAGCGAAAGAGACATTATCGAATGTGTTTTATATATGTATAATGTATATAAAAATAATGAATGAATTAATTTTTAAGTGTTTATTCAACGTATGTGTAATTAATTTTTCCCTACACGTATTATTTTTTTTTTTTACTTTGTTTTGTTAACATATAAATGTATTTATATTTTTTTTTATGAATTATTTTCTTTTAATTGGGAAATTATAATTATATTTTAATATAAATTTATATGTTTTTATGTATAATGTATGTGTATCTAATTAAAATGTTGATATATACTTGAGATGATTAATATTCAATCGACGCAACCGTCGTCGTTTATCATGAATTAATTTCATTTTTAATTTTTTTTTTTCTATATTCTTTTTCATTTTCCCATCTTTATTTTTATACGCAGATATTTCCTGCCATTAAATTCCCAGCTGCATTACACAAATATATTGCACCAGAATTCTAATAAAATTTAATTATTTATTAACAGAAGTCAATGTTCAATATTCAATCAATTCCAATTGAGAAAATGATTTGCAACATTATTATTTAAATTCATCTACGTTTATATATAATATATATTACTATATACAATATTCTGTCAATGATTTTGATAGTGAGAAGGGTGTGTCGTATCTATAATACATATATATTCATACATATTTATATATTTGAATATATACTTTATATTTTATTACGATGTTAGTTATCCATGCGGAGCTAATTAATGATAATTGTTAAGCAAGTGTGTCTGTAGTTTAAATGATTATACCAACTAATGCACAAAATAAATAACAACATTAATTACCATCCATTACACATTATACGAACAATGTTATTTAAAAAAAAAAAAAAGTGAATCAACAAAATATAAAAATAAGAAAATTATTATTTTCCCCAATGTGTATATTTGATCGTTATAAAAATATTTATTTTCTCTTTAAATAATTTTTTTTTCCTTCTCATTTTCATTGCAATAATTATCTCACACATTATGACAACTGCGATAAACAAATTTCAATTGAAAAACAAAAGAAATACCATAATATTTATAATATATTCACGTGTGAACTCTTGTCATTGAGCGCAAAATAAAAATTTCATTTTTTATTTCATAATAATTTTTTATCCATGAATTAAATTTTATTATACAATCAAAAATATACATATACAAATATTTAAAAATTTAATTATAGTGTATATAAATATGTATGTAACATATATATATAAAAGAAGTGGTTCGTAGAACTCGTTTTAATTTCCGCCGTGACTCGAATTGATATAAACCAACGCGTTCTTCCACCCCTTTTCGCGCGTCCTCCCTCAAATTCTACACATATAAATGTGTTTATATCGGTATATAAACCCTTAGTGCGAACTCGCGAACAATTGTAATTCAAGATTATTATCATTAAAGACAATTAGCAGAGCATATAAATACAAAGCGTATCTATGCTCCGTCGGCCGTAACAAATCCACCCGCGTGTGGATGCACTCGCGCACCAGACTATTTAATTAATGTTTTCCTTTTAGCTTTGAATTCTTTATTCAACACTCATTCGTTTTATCGCATTCGCTCTTACTCTCATTCTCTCCTTTCCTATCTCTCTTCCTATTTAAGTCACTTTTGCCTTCGTTCTGGAGCACAAACACGATAAGAAAATTAGATGAGCGCGCATCAGACAGATCGGCACTGTCAAACAAAAATATAACAAGACATATATGTCATGTCAAACTAAAAGAAAAAAATAAATAAAAAATTAATGAGGAGATAGACTACACTGAGTATGAATTATATGTTTAATAATGTGCGACGGGAAGATCAAAAACGAAAAATGAATAAATAAAAAAAATATATATAAAATTATAAGTAAATAATAATAGTAGTATTAATAAAATATTATACCGCTTGGAGGTTATCTCCGATAACGATACGCGAATATAT
>JAQQBR010001834.1:4588615-4609630 GCA_030347285.1 Microctonus hyperodae
GTGTGTTCATATATATTTGTGCGACAAAATTATTATTATAATTTTTTTTTACGCTTTGAATATTTCATCTTATTTTTTTTTATCATGAAATTATTTCAGGACCATATGTAAATTTTTTTCATAATTATTACGCATATATAAGATGATAATAATGATGATAATGATGATGGACAATAGCGTCATTGATGAATATTATACGTAGACATACATGGATAAATATAACACGATATACCTGTCAAAACACGCCAGCTGTCTCGATATATAACGATGTCTGAGAGGAGATAAAACGAAGAAAAAAATTATGGATAAAAAATAAAAATAAAAAATCTACAAAGAAAATTACAAATTATATGATCACATAAATACATAAACGTATTTGAATACAACAATATATAACTATAGAAATTGTATTATTATATCTAACAATCGTAGGATCAATTTAGTCGTTAGTGAGAGAGTATATTTTCCAATGATTTAAATTTTGCGATGATTCAATTTGTCGGTAGCTATATAAACGCGCGAGATTTTGTGCCCACAGCGGCACAATTGTAGAGACACGCAAGCGGCATTTGCGGATTAACTTTTCGCTGCATTAAATATATACATGTGTATGTATAAATTAGAGAGAGAAACCGAAGAAAAGGCAGAAGGAATATATAGAAGAAAAAAATAAATAAATAAATAAAAAGATAAGGCATAGTAATATAAATGCTATGGAGTTATAAGAGAAGAGGAAAAAGAAAAATAAAAAAGTGAGGAAGAAGGTTAAGAAGAGAAGGGATTACCTATACATAGTTCTACGTGTACATATATATGTACATCGATAAAGGTATACATAAGAGAAAGAAAGAAGTTTTGAAAAGGGACTAACGACCGGCAGTTAACGGCGGCTCTTAAATTGCTGGTTGCCCGTTGCATCTTCTACGGACGGCCTGGCCAAGAATTATTAAACTGTAGTTTAGTTTAAATTAAGTTATTACCCCCTCAGCCGGCTTGTTTTGTTCTTCCCTTCAGGATTTTTCTTTTCTTCCCGCGAGCGCGCGCGAATACACTCATCCACTTCAATAAATATACCATATACGTATATGTATATATTTATCGTTTATCACAATCTTTGTTCGTGAAAATCTTCGACGTTTATTTAATGAAAGTTAATGGATGTTCTCTCATGTGATTTTATGTCGATGGAATAAGAAAAAAAAAAATAACGATTGAAATAAATATATACAAAATTTTTTTGTTTCAAAATGAAAGTGATTCTAGTGAATTAAAATAAATATTTATCTCATTTATTATTATTTTCTTTTTTGCGGAGCTTTATCGAAATATTATTTATGTATTGTAAATGAATATCTAAATGTTGAGAGTATAAAAAAATTATAAATTTGTGGTTGTGTGTATGAAAAAAAATATGAGCCTTGCGGGAAAATGTTGAATGTGATTTTTTTGGTTAGGGCAATGATCTAAAAAGAGTGCGTGTATATATCCCGTCATTATTAAGCGATTAGGTTGAAGATGAAGGTGAGGTATTAGGTAGAGAGTGAAGATTGACAAAAAAAAAAAAAAGGAAGAGTCCTCGAGACTCGTTATATTCCTATACAGCCGCGGCAAATATCGTTTCAACATAATAGACCACTGGGGAGTCTTGAATTCGTGGAAGATATATGAACAAACCGAGGGTTAACTTCATCGCAGCCCTAAAATACTCGTCTCTTACATTCAAGAATTATCTTAATAAAACGGCGGAAAATTAATGGTGATCATCATGGGCTGATGTCATATTTTGATTACACTTTGATAATGAGAAATATAATAAAAAGTTTTTACACTACTATATACTGTTATAAATTTAATTTTTACTAAAATTTATTTTTATTTCGCAATTATGAATTTCAAGTTCATATTATATACGTATACTAAAACTTGTTATAGTTAACAAGCATTACCGAATCACATCTGTCGACGAGAATCCATCATTGTTCTATTGTTACCGATAATTTAGTTATTCCGATCTGGTTATATACCTATACTTAAATATAAACTAGAAAAATTCCACGTTTATTTCTTCGTGTTTTGTTTTTTTTTGATGATTAAATTTTGTGTGTGCGAACTGTGTGAATAGGCAAAATGCTGCGGATGGTAATCAAAGAAATTATAAACGGTAGAGAGAAATAGTAGTAGCAATAGTGTAGTGTTAGTGTAGTAGTGTATATTATATATACATGTATAAAGATAGCAGTAATTTTCTGAAGCTAAAACACGCGACGAGTCACCCTCGGCGCAATAATCCTGATGTCTCCTCCAGCATAAACTTCTACCATTATATCGTCCAACCATGATTTCTTAACGATCCATTTCCCCAGTTAATTTAAACTTGAATAATATTCGCTAGTAGCGTTAATTTTTTTTTAATTCAAATATGAATTTTTCCATCATAAAAATCTTTTGTTTTATTCATACAATAGTTATTTCCTGAATATAAAATTAAATTGTCTTTTTATTTTCCCGATGTAATTCACAATAATAAAATCAATGAAGATGAAGTTGCAGTAGTTTATAACACTCACTTGATGTAGTTGTGGTTTAATGTTGGTTTGAATATAAATAAGACAAAATTTAAGAGGGTGTGAATAGAATCACGTAAAAAAGAGATTTTCACCCCTCGTGCATTCTCGCGAAATGTTATTCCACGTCCGTCGGCTGAGGAAAAAATAAACCAGGAGTGTATATATAAATGTATATGTATGTGCGAACAGAGGGCTGGTTGTGGGCTGGATTGTGTAAGCGATCCCACGAGACTAAAGGGAACGATCTTATGATTGACCGCGTTACGAAAATCCCAATGGACCGTTTTCTCGGACATTGTATTCTGGATTTTCCGATTGTAAAAATTCGTTTGGGAATGATCGTTTCAACAATAAACGAGGAGAAGATTAAGCTCATTTATCATGGGAACAATTTATATATATTTTTTATTTTCATTTCCTCAAAATAAAAATAACATGTAAAAATAAAATGCAAATATAAATGTACGTGTTATTTTATATTTTAGACATGTAATTATCACCTTTTTTATCATCTTCCTCATCTGGGTGATCACCAGAATGATGTAGGTGATGAGCACCAGGATGATGGGCAGTTATTCCCGGTACAAGTGGATGATTACTTAACGTAGGATGGGGATGATGAGGATGATGATGACTGAGAAATCTGACAGCGGCCTGATGCTGCGCCTGCATTGTTTGTTGCACCTGACTTTGTACATTGCCTAATACCGCATGATGTGTTGGCCATCCAGCAAGATGAAATGGAAAGACCGGTGTCGCCCTCTGAAATAGCCTAGCCGGGGCCAGTAATGATCCACCAGCACCAGCTGTCCCACCACCAGGAGGCGGTGGGAACGACAGGCCACCTCCTGGCTCAAGAACCATGTTTGGCACCAACGTGACAATTTTCTTTGATTGTTTCACGTCCCACGGGATTTGTTATCCCCGGGAACTGTATTTTACAGACATTTATAATGAATTTTGTCCAATTCTTATGTTGTAAATTAATTTTTATCTAAATTTAGAAGCATTGTCACTGTACTTGAAACGTCTAGCAGAGTTTGATGTTGATAAAATTTTGCAAAATTCGTTTCTTAGCACTTGCGTTCGATGATTAATGTATCAAAGTCAGTCTTAAAATTGATGTTTAGGTAATTTAATCATAATAAATAATTTAATTTCACGTTCGTTACAATTTTTTTATCCGACGGACAACGAACAACAAGTATTTTTACAAGTATTTACGTATCAGTCCGCCTGTTTCGATTGTTCTTTTGCTTTCGATTATCACCAAATGTCACACAGATATCCATATCACGTGTTTCTTTTGTCACAATTGATCTAAAATTTCCACTGATATTTTTGACATCCTCAGAGATATGTAAACAATGTCCTGACAAATTTTTCACACAAAAGTTTGAATATCAACCAAGCATAATGATATTTAAAATCACCTGAACCGTCGCATAAATATGATAATCTTATTCACAATTATTTATAATTCACTGTAAAACTATCATAATGAACTTTAATATCAGACAACAATCACTAAAACCGCACATTAGTCCTGTTTTTAAATTTAATTTACCCATAAAACAGAATCACTAAACAAATATCAGTGTCTCCCTCATATACAACGAGCATTAAAAAACACTTGTTATAATTATTCACTTCTAACCAATCCTAAATAACACACGAAACTTTATCATTAATTGTTCACAGATTACAATTGTCCACAAAGAAAAAAATTAAATAAATCACCAAACGATTTTCATTGATAATACGTTTGAGACTCGTAATTTCGCGGTTCAACAATAATAATCTAAACGATGACAATTGTTGTGTTGACGTTATGTAGAGAACAATTTGTATCGGGTGTTGTATGGACAGGGTGGACCACTACGGCACGAGCCAACGGCACAATACTATCTGAACAGATATAAACGCGAGAACTTCCCCACCAGTATAATATCAGAATGAAAACCCGTTTGGGTTTCCACCCAGACTTATGATCATTGGTTAACATTGTGTTGGGTTCCGGGGATCCGCGATGGATCCAACCAATCCCCATACACTATTTCCAACATCAGGCACGCCCGGCAACTGGTTTTTTACCCTGGAATTGAATCGACGCGGCCCCTTCTATCGCGTGTTTCCACTATGTGCGCGACTGATGGACACTGGTGGGGACGAATCAATTGGCGACTGCCCCGAATCCAGCCGCAAGATGGCTCCTCCCTTACAAGCGTCGCTGTAACCCAATGTACACAAGTAAAACTACCCCTCATATGTCATCCAACAGAAAAATATTTATATGTGATGTATATAACTTGATATCAAAATCTTGGTGATATTTTTTTTATGGTATATTTTTCTGTTTCAACTTCATTCACAATTCAATAGTTTTTATGAAATTTTAATTTCGTCTTTTTTTTTCGAATTGATTTATATTTTATGGGAAAAAAAATTTTCCATAAATTTTTTTTCTCTTATCAAAAGGAATTTTATATTTATTACGATGGAGAATTAGAATTATTTTGATATCAAATTAAAATTTATAATAATTGAAAATGTATAAATATTTTTCTTTTAATTTTTTTTTTGTATAAATAATTTTTTTTTTTTTATTGATAGTTTGATTATGAAAAAAAAAATTCTTCGGGCTTTCTGCACTACGTCAATTTTTTCAAGGGTGGTCCTCTTTAACCAGCCATGGGGGCGTGTATTTTCATCACCACCCCTACATTGCTATTCTGCTCTGTGGCCTCCGGGGCTCGATCCTCTTTTAATAAGTGAGAGACGGTGAAAGAGAAAGATGAAGGGAGAGAACGAGTATATAGCAGAGGGTGGACTCGGAGGCGTTAAGTAATTACGTCTATTCTCTTCTGGGGAGAAAATTACCTTTGCCCCAGAGCGTCCCGAGACTGTGGATGGGAAAAATTAGGAAATTAAAATTAACCCCAGTTTTCCATTCTCCACTTATTCCTTTATATACCAACCCCTTTCTCCTGTATTTATTTTATTTATTTATCTATTTATACAGATATGTTTCGTAATATTACAAGTAAAATTACGCGTAGGACTCGGAATAATATCGTAGAAAAATCGCCAATCACTAAAATATTTAAAAGTAAATTTTATATTATTTAGAAAAAATAGAAATATTTATAAATATGAATTTAAGGAGTAGAAAATTATACGTATGTCGCATGTTTTATACCATCTGAGCCCATGTCGTTTTATATCCCTTGGGAAAATGGAGCCTTATATTCATGAAGATTATTTCCCATTTCCGTCATGGCGCTCGT
Source organism: Microctonus hyperodae (assembly GCA_030347285.1). NCBI lineage: Eukaryota > Metazoa > Arthropoda > Insecta > Hymenoptera > Braconidae > Microctonus > Microctonus hyperodae. The sequence goes on from JAQQBR010001834.1 coordinate 4,594,470, forward strand.
GTATCGTTATTTAACTTTTATATTAAAGCCAACGTATATAACATCGTGCGCGCAAGTCACCGTGGAAATTTGATGTATAGCAGACGCGTGCCCTGCTTCGTTCAACCCATAAGTTTTTCTCGCCTTAAACGTGAGATATCGCGCTCGATCAATTTTTCATAACTCCCACGCCGTTCTCCGATTTTTTTTTTACCTTTTTTTTTTTACTTCATCATCCTTCTCAAAATCAAACTCCTATCATCGACCCTCGCATTATATACATACACATAAAACAAACTACCGACATTTAATAATAAATTCCAAGAAAAAATAAACCAAAAAATCATTGAAATAAAAATTGAATAAACTTTTATTTTAATTCCACATTTCACGTCATATTATTTCATATATTCCATTTATTTTTCCACCTATCTCTTTTTTCCCATCAACATATATATATATTTCCTTTTCTCTAAGAATCTTACGGGTATATAACCGATATTTACGCTCTGTTCGAATTGAATCTCGACAAAGCGCGCGAGAGAATGAAAGAAAATGGGAAAAACAGAATGGACAAGGTGTGGACGAAAAAAAAAAAATGAAAACACAAGAAAAAAAAATATATATAAAAGAGAAAATGTTTCCGTGGCAACGCGAGAGGGATTCTGTGCACCGTTGCTGGGGCAACCCCTAACCAACCACCCCTAAATAAGCGTCACAACGTATATAAGACTACATACACATATATACACGTTATATATTAAAGAGAGGGGATGTAAAAGGTCGAGAATCCTCTCTCGTTACTGCGGAGACACTCGGGGTTGTTGGAGGCCATGAGCTATATACATTTTATATACTCCATTTATATACATATATACATAGATACATACATATATATACCGTGTATATATATATGTATATAAAGATAGTCAGTAAATGTTACCACAAGAGGTGAGGAGACCTTAGTTAATTACTAAAGCGTTTTAATCGTCGACAAAGTTCCGTCGGTATGAGACGCACAAGAATATATATATAAGGGTGAGAGATCTATCTACATACAGCTGTAGAGTACATAAGAAATGTGCATATACGTATGTATATATGATTAAAATTAAATTGTGTTAGTGTAAATTACAGAGACCCTCTGTATACAAACATAAAACTTTTTGGGAGTATATATTAGTTGCGTCTTATATCCTCATTATACACTTTCTATGTATTCTTGAGTTTATTTCTCACATTATTATCTCTTCCTCTGTCTCTTCGTCTTGATGATTTGTCTATCTGAATGTTGGACGCACGAACGTGTTAACAAATAAAACTGGATAACGAAAAGATTATTTTATATTTCTATTAAAAAGGCCATATGAAATAAAATTAACTGGAGTTATTATTACTTTCTTTTTTTTTATGTTTGTTTAATTATTTAATTTAATTAAATTATATATACGAGGTTTTTATATTTATTTAGTTGATTTGGGGATGCTACAGATTTTTTAATTTGTGTTTTATTTCAATGTTGGTTTCGAGTCAGGTGGATGAATATAAATTTTTCTCTGTGCATGGATGTGTGTGTAGGGGTTTTATTTGTAGAATACATGGACGAAAGAGAGTAAGTGAGTGACGATATATGCCTAGGGGTTTTGGTATACCCATGTCCCGGTGTCCAACGACTAATTAAGTGCCGCTCGCGTTAATCGTGGTGGTGCCACTCGCGTAAATGCTGGAGAACATAGAGAAACTGCGCTGTGACTATGTAAACATGGAGGCAATTAACTACCTGCGATGTAAAGTGTCTTTCTAACGAGTTACGTTGTCTACTGCCATCAATAAATACAATTTAAATACTCATACAATTAATTACTCATTAATAAAAATAAAACAATTGAAAAAAAAATAGTAAAGAAAAAATAAAAAATTCCCCACAGTAAATTTAAAAATTTTTATACAATTATTAATTTTATTATTGATAAAATTATTGATAAATTTATTTATTGTATATATAAATTCAAATATCTATGTATATATATTGTGACAATTTTTCTTTATATAAAAGTGCTAAGACGACATTTCTACGTCGACACAAAATGTTGAAATGTTCAGGATCCTCTTGTGGCCCCGTTTTGCAAGTCAAATCATCCCCATAAACAAGAGGAGCAGGAGGTACGTGCAACTACAGGACATTTGACACACACTCATCTACACTTATATACCTACACGAAGAGTATAGAAAGAGAGAAAAGGTGTGTGCGATTGGGAAAAAATCGAGGAAGACAAAAAAAAAATCGTCAGAGTATAAAGCAACCATAAAAGGGGGGCTGCTACCGAAATACTTGTCTCTTATATAAAGGTATATACCTTTACTATTTCCTTCCTCATATTCCCTCTCTTACTTTTACTTACGTCAACGAAATGCAAAGATGGCTGCTACATAGCTGTGTGTCGTACGACAAAAATACACCCCATCTTTTTTCATCACATTCGTTCTTTCACTTGAATCGTCTTTGTCTCTCGACTCGTTCGCCATCCAAAGCACGCGGCGGCGGTTAGTTCTGATTAGCAGCAGGGCGAATGACGTACCACTGGTTGGATGACGTGCCTTGAATACCAGAACATTCACCACAGTATATTTCATGTATACATATACGTATATATTCACGCAATAGCAAATTCTTTTTATTTTATTTCATTTTATTTTTATTCTTTCGCTTTACACGATTCTCGCACTCTTTCAACTTGAAGTTTATACTTTTGAATCATTGGAAGTTGTGAAAAAATCATTACAGCAAACAATTAAAGATACTTTTATCTATAAAAAATAATAGTTGCATGTTTGATGAATTTTATCAATTTTTTTTTCTCGCGTTTATTCAGAATATTAAATAGTCATAATTGTTACCATTTATCTGCATAGACACTCGATTGTTTTTATAAATAAATGCATAGGGTATTTTTTATTTGGCTGTATGCATTTGTATGTACATATGTGAGGAGATAAGCGATGAAGATGGACGTGTTGCACGCACGGATACACGCAGCATTGTTTAATAACGTCGTCCAAGTTGATTTATGAGATAATAGTTAGCCACCCGTAAATAACGCTAATCATACGGCACCGCTTATTACGTCCTGTATTATTTCATCCATAGGATATTTTTATAGCTTAATTGTATTACAATACACAGTCGTAGAAATAAATACAGTGTGCAATGGTATAAGTGATATAATTATATTTAATTTCAGCTTACGAAAAAAATATCAATCGTTCTGAATTCAAATTTAATTCAACTCAGATCTAAATTTTTTAATTAAATAAATTTAATTTGTTTTATTAAATATTTTTTTTTCAGTGTAGATTAATTAGTAGTCAACATTGGATAGTAATTAAAGTTATAATTGTTGGCGAATTATAATATAAAATAAACTAGAATAAAATTGTGATAGAAATATATTTCAAAATTACATTAATAATTTTAATAAATAATATTAATATAATTGTTTATAAATTATAAATTAATAATTCAATATAGAGATTATTATATTTGTTTATATTATTATATTCGTTGTAATTTTTTTAATAAAAAATTTGTCCAAGTGTGATAAATAAATAAAAATATCAGGCAATTTTAAATATATAAAAGTGTGAATTTTTATATGTAAAGAAATATAAATTGAGGATAAAATGGCGTAAAGTTGAAATAGGGTGAAGAAAGAGAATGAGTTTGCGAGGAGATGAACGAATTGAAGATGGTGGTGGTGCAGGTTAACCAATGGTACAACGAGAAAGTAAAATACCCAATACAGTTTATTTCATCGTTGCTCCCTCGCGCATTCTCACACCCGTCGTTTTCTTTGGGATTCACATTCGCGCTGACTCGACGCTTTTTTCTTTCTCTTCCACAGTCACTATTCCCTTTTCTCACCCACGCATCATCACACATACGTAAGCAAGAAGAAGAACATACATATAACTAAACATATATCCATGTACTTTACACCTCACCGATCACTCTACACTCCCTCCACCTTTCGTATTTTCCCTTATTTCTTTTGTTCTTCATGATATTGAGTTAAAAAAAAATAAAATAAAGTTGGAAAAGTTTGCGATTTGCAGTAGGTCGTGTCGTGGGACCAACTTGCCAATTGGAAGCAAATTGTCAGAACATATACAACAACAAAAAAAAAAATAAATAAAAAAGTCAAAGTAGTAAGAAAGAGAAAGATTAAATTTTTGTTTAATAAAAACTTTTCTCTTTATTTTATTTCTTTCTTGTGAGCAGCTCTTTAAAGATGACAATTGAAGAAATAAATTAAATGTGAATAGGAGCGGCAAGAAATTCGATTAACAGTGTTTTGAATGTATTTAACTATGCGTGTGTGTGTACGTGTGGAACGAAGATATTGATATAAACTGGGGGCAGGGCTGACTGTATAGCGTGCTTTGTAATCAGGACTCCATTACCCATCAGAGGTGGTCAATCTTCTGTAGACGTTGGCCCGAGAAACGAGTGAAGAAGAAACATCAAAAAAAAAAACCACACAACATTTACCAATGACTTCTTTTCCTCTTCATTCATTTTTTTTCCTCCTCACATCTCGCTTACAATTTTTTTATCTCCACATACACACACCCCTCCGCGCCTCTCCGCCAAGCGTAAATTTGTCCGTTAATGCGATTGAAACGACCGTGCATATATTCAACAGAATATAATAACAACATCCCATATCGATCATAATAATTTACCGAATTAAATCGAAAAAATAAACCAACAAAAAAAAAATTATAATTCCTTTTTTTTTTTCTTCTTCTTCTTCTTCTCTACACCGATAATCGAAGCGATCAAACATGTACACACGATAACGACGCCAAGAAAAATCTCACAAAAAAAAAAACTAAATGAATAAATAAAAATAAAAAATTGTATATACACGTACTTTTCAATTTTACCAAAGTACACGCTCGTTTACCCCGAAATCGCTATTACAATCTTACTCTCCACCAAGATACACCCTCTCTCCCTCCGTTCCAGATATTACAACGACGTAATAACGACAGTGAGAATAAGCTTTATACATAATACACACACACACACACGAAAGTATTTTATATACAAACATACGCGGATAAAATATTTATATATAAAATATTTAACTCAGCTGGAATAAATATACAAAAAAGCCGACGCCAATGTACGATGATGAAGTTATCCAGCGATAATGGCTCTATTACCCTCTCGTGCCCACAGTCTCTCAAACGACGCGACGATCTCTCAGTATATCCGCAACATCATACATACATAAACTTAAATATGAGCACATTGAAGCCCACCACAAGTTGTTCTACCAACACACACGCACTTACACATGTATAATATGTATGTATAATATAATATTGCGTATATAAATGGAAGACAAAGAAGCGAGATATTAATTTAAATTCAATGGCAATGTGCGAGACAAGGCAACATATAAATTGAGAAAGAAGCCATGAAGAGGGCACTCCTCACCTTATACTTACCATGGCGATTGTTTATGTTGGCTGATGGCCACTTATGTTGCACACACATTACATTACGAGTGAACCGACCCCCTGTCTCTCATTCTCTCGCTCTTACTTATTCGATGATTCGTTCATGTATCGTCGTCATATTATAGCCGTTACTTAGCCCGTGGCCTCGACGTTGTAGGGTAATGGCGAACACGTTACGGATAAAATGTATACTTAGTCAAGGCGTATACATATACATTTATGCGCGGTATATGTATTAATAATGTGTGTATATATGTGTATAAAAATATCGTTTTTATATATTTTTTATATATTATATATCTGTAGTTTATATGAAAATTTTCTTCTTCCTTTGTATTTGCAAGATATATCCAACGTCCATCTCTTCCTTATGACCTCTCATTATTTTTTCCCACCATTCTGGTGAATATTCAAAACTCAATTGCTTCGTTTTTTTTTTTTTTAATTTTATTTAATATACTTTTAAAATTATAATAGGCATTTTTTTTCTTGGTATTTTTACCACACACCTGCGTATTTAAAAAGGTTGTTTGAAGAATTATAATTCTTTTATTATAAAACATCAAAGATATTTTGTGTATCGTTAATCAATATAAATACATTGGATCGTTTATGTATTTATATTTATTATTAATGGAGAAATTGAGATAGTAATATGTAGTTATATATTGCCTGATGCAAATTATTGGAATTTAAAATGAATAGAAAGTAATTGAGTTTCTTTTTTTTTTTATATTACAAAATTTTGCATGACGCTTTATCGTAATAAATTTATTAAAATTTTATTATTTTAATATTGTATTTTATTTGCGGGTAAGATATATATGATGAGAATCAATAGTTATTCATTAAATTATATATGAATTAATGTGTAGGCAGGATGCCGGGGTCAGTTACAAAGTGATCTTACGCGTGTGATTTTATTCAAAGAATTTTATGTCTTATCGCACTTGGATATTTCACTCGAGAACTCTCTATATTTCTCTTTTGTATTTATTCTCATATTTTATATGACTCATTTGACGTTTTCTTCCCTAATTACACTCTAAGATTATCAATATAAAACAATTCTATACATACATAAATATAAATTCATATGTAGATGAATTAAATTGCGTTCTGAAACTTTATTTTATTTTTTAATTTATTTTTACAGCTGTTATCTATTAATACGAATGGATAATATTTATTTTTAATTATTTTTACAATGTATACCAGACACTTCCTGCTTTTCAATGTAGACCATGAATGAAATAAACAATTGTTCAATTGATATCGTATGTATACAATGCAAGAATGAGTTAATTATTAAAAAAATTTAATATGTCAGAGTTTAAATTTATTCCGCTGTTCATTGACTAGTTGTCGACAATGGAATGTGATTGTGTATGATGGATGTTTAATTTAAAAGAGAAATAAAGTGAATAGTAAGAGGAAATGGGCGCGGTAACAATTTTTTTTATCACTTTATATAGATAGTTAACTATTATATATTATATTGTAATATTTATTTGTGTATATAAAAATATACAATCGATTATTTTCAAATTATTTAGTGAGAATTCCGAGTCAACCACATCGAATTAAATGGCACACGTATATAATTCACTATGGCTCATTTAGCGTCATGGGAAAAATATTGTAGCAACACCATAGGTATAAAACAAGCAATACGCGTGCGTTCCAATTCTAATCGCCGTGAAAATTGTTTTTTTTTCCTCTCCCATAACGATAAAAAAAATTAAAAAAAAAAATAGGGTATACACATATTACTCTATTAGGTATTATATTATATAAAACGTGCAACAATTAATCACGGACAATCAAAGTCATATTTGTTTTCTACATTAGTCACGCACCGTTATTTCATTTTTAAAAAGGTGAATGAAATAAAAAATATATATTTAGTGCTGCATTAATAGAGCAAAAGGGGGAATTATTTACGGTCTCTCTTTTTAATATACACATTTCCTTAATTTATATTTGTATTTGAAGTGTAATATGACGAGATTTTCCCACTAATATAATACATTGAATAAAATTTTCCGATTTGCGTTTATGAGAAAAAAAAATATTTATATTTATTGAATATAGAGATAGAGAAATATTTATTTGATTAATGAACTTGAAAAATAAATTTATTAACATAGAGATAAAATGAATTTTAGTTTTAAAAACGTTGTCAATTAATTTATACAACACTTTCTTGATTATTTTTTGTATTAGAATTATCGCAATATTAATTGAAAAAAAAATAATAATAATACTATGACTATAAGAAAAAAATTTATCAGTTAAAAAAATCTATTAATTATTTATAAAACAATATATAAAAATATTTCTGATGGGCGAACTTATTAAAAATTAATAAATATTAAAATAATATTCACTTGTCCACAACAAAACAATCAATAATAAATATAAAATACCCATAAAAAAAATTTATCAATATCAAATAAACAATATTAAAAATAAATATCAATTTATAATTTTTCTAAAACAAATAATACTCAGTTCAATATTATAAATTTACTATACTCTTCATAAATATTTATATCAATAATTACTAAATAATTTCAATACAAAATGGTTAAATAAATCTCATTGGCAATAAATAAAGCTCGTAATTACTATTTCTATTGTATATCTATAAGTGTAAAGAGGAAAAGGAGGCGTTGTTTGATATCGCTTTATATACGTGTGGATTTATACGTATAAAGAGCGCGAAAAAGAGCAACAAATCTACTGTGGCTCTATCGAACAATCGCCAGTGTGTAATCCTATCCAGCTTGCTTAGCGTAAAATCCTATAATCGATAGTTTGCTTAACTCAATGCCACGTGGCAGCACGTGCTATTGAGCCTCCATTAGAGAGATGAGAGCAAGCGAATAAACCAACGATATATAATTTATATACCCATGTATATATCAAAGAAAATACACAGTACATAAGACCATATCTATGTTAATATAAATATAAAAATGTTGACGTACTCACCGCATCGCCATGAGTTTTGTCTCTATTTTTATACAACTATAAAAGTATATAGATATTATATAACACTCACATATATACATGAGACAAAGGGGGAGTGATATGCTCGACAATTTGACACGCAGCCGGTAATATTTTTTATACATATGTATATCTCGTGTGTGATTTTGTCAACCCCTCAATATGTGATTGTGGTGTTTAGCAACATGAGAAGAATCTGAAACAGAATAACAACAATAAAAATAATATATAAAAATCAAAGATAAAAATTTTTATCGCACATTTTTTTTTTCATCATTATATAAATAAATCACAAATGTACATGTATTAATGTATATATAAATACACGTGTAGGAGAATAATTTATTTACTCTCTGATGACAAATTTGAAAGATGAAAAATATGTAAATATTTTTTTTTATTTCTGATTAATTATGGATATAAATAAATAAATAAATATACATATGTTAGAGGGGTGCAAATTATCTGTGAGTTATCTCACGACAAAAATATATGTTTTAAAATCCCCGTAAACAAATGAGAATTATATGTTAGTTTATATTTTTTTATTTTCTATATATTTTATATTTTTATTTATTTTTTCATTCTTATTCCATTGGAATCTTGATATTGGCAATATATAGGATGCGTTAAAGACAATATTTATATAATAGATAATATGCTCAATCGTTGTTTATTTAACTTTGATGGGTGGATGTATAATTTTGTTTTATATCCATATAATGATTGTAAGCAATTCGCTATTGATCGTTCTTCGTGATGTATTTATTTATTTTCCATGATAATCATGGAAAGTATTGCTCCCACGCTCGAGTGAGGGTTCTTCTACGAGGTCGACCTCACTTCCTCCGATAGCGGCGTCTCAGAGTCTGCCACCGTCACGATGACTACTCTCTGCGGCCAGCTGTTTGTCTTCATCTTTCACCTCTTATTTCTTCTTCTTCTTCTTCTTCGGATTTTCTTAAGAAAAAATTTTTTTTCTTATTCATTTTATATATTCATCTTCTCTCATTTCATCCATTTGCTTTCCGTCCGCTATCTCAGACATTTATATAGAATATTAATTACCACTGAGATAATGAATCTGTTGAATCGTTTGTGTTGAGCGCTCAAGGCGTTATATATACACACTCAATTTAATGAGCCACATCACTGCAATATACTGATGATTTAACTAAATAAAATTACAGCAGGAAGTGAATTTTTACTTCATCAATAATTCTCTCTAATTTTATTATTCAGTATAATTATATATACATACAATAAGATAGAAAGACAAAACAAAAATTGTTGCACAATAGAATGACCTAATTAATATATATTTTTTATTTAATTTATAATACAGACAATTAAATTAATAAAGTATTGAATGAAAGAGATGAATATATTTTTGATATGAAATTAAATGAATTTATAAAATTAAATAAAAGAATGAATTATCTTTTATAAGAAATTTATTTATAGAAATTCTTATTTTTTTTTCCCCCCCTATTGTTATAAAATATTACTGTTGAAGATTATTATGTATATTTACATTTAACCGGAGTATATATGGGTATGTATAGTTATGTGTAACGGCAAATGCACTAGTACAATGTAATATTTGCGGGCGTCCGCTGTTACGTTTACGATCGACAAGACAACAAAGCAATAATCGGTAAAGTGCAAAATCCAGGAAGAGCTCATTGCCTCAAGCAGTTTGTCGAGTCGTCTGTGTAAATCCTAGAATGCCAAGTTGTACTATAGTAGTCTATACATATGTTATACCTATATAGATATAGGTATAGATATGTATTATATATATATTAAGAAGTTTAATGTCCGGCATGCAGTCGAGAATTCGAAATATGCCTTGGGCACTTTGGATATTATCTATAACAATATCCATTATGTTAGTATATATGAAAATGGAGATGGCGAGACTTGGTGTCTCAACGAAAAGGGATTCTCTCCGGGGTGTCATGTATATTCTGTGACATTGTCAACTCTCCAGGGGTTGTTATACTGATGCAGTATAAGCGCGAGAGAGAGAGAAATTTTGCTCATTAATCATTCTAAACAATCGATTTAATTGCGTCAACTTTGCCCCAATAATTTTTTTCTTTTTTCGACTTTTTAACTAAATAAAATGTACATTCATCAATTTTCTTTTGAATCTATCAATGTGAGTGTTATAAAAAAAATTGAGTAAATAACAATTGTCAAGATTGAGAAGGAAAAAAAAAGATTTTATATTCGAGAATTTTCTGTCATTGAAAGTGGGATTGTAAATTATAATTTCAATGTCAAATAAATATTTTATTTTATTAATTCACAAATGATGAAATCGAAGGTAAATATTGAAAATTATTTCACGAGTATGATTTTAATAAAACAATCAACACAGATCAATAATTCGCGGTTATATTAATATTTATTTTATCATATCAAAATTTTATTAATCAAAAATTTATCATTATTTTATTAAAATCACTTAAACCTATAAATAAATAATTCTAAATTTTTTATTCCCATCTAATCAGTCTCCAATAAAATAAAACACTTCTAATCCCTCATTTCAAACGTTACAAATCGTCAAAAATAAAAAAGACATTTAAAAAACAAAAAAAAAAATATATAAATCAGAATTATTCAAATGTAAAAATTTTTTAATAAAATGCATTTATATATGAGGATCGAGGAGTGATTGCATACAGACAAGAGGACACACAAGAGTGCCAAGAGCTCATATACATATATACATTATACATACACGTATATCAGAAGCGAAGAGGGATGGCGTGCGGCCAGGGCGCAGTGATTTAAAATGACAAGCGCTCCTGTAGATACTCTCTCGCTCGGTCGTTCGTTCGTTCGTTCAGTTAGCGGGGGTAGTTCCCGGGGGTGCTGTGCCTCACGCTCGGCTGCGCCTCCGCGTCGCTTCCATGCTTCGCGATTAAAAAACTTCCGCCCCGGGCACTGCGGAGCCGCGCGCGCGAATTTATTAGCTATGGGCCATCCTCCTCTCTCTCATCTCGCTATTCTAAATTTTACACACACAAACACATACATATATACATCTGAATAATATGTATTTGTGTTTACAATCCCCGTTGTTCGTTAATACACAACCGCGTAAGTACCAACGATTGCGAGACACTTTATCCAATAATTTCTAACGTATCATTAAGATGTAAATCGAAAAAAAAAAAATAAAAAATAGAAATTTTCCTCTTATAATAACGACGATTAATTCATTCACTCTTTATATATTTAATTTAAATTTACAGTTAATTTCCAAATTTATTAATTATTCATAAACATTTTTTTCCTATTTAATATGTATAATCATCGAATTAATATTTAATAAATAATATTCAAAGCCGATTGATATAAATATAATTATTAATAGTTATAGAATTATTTTGTTGCTGTGAATATATTGAGGAATGTTTGTTTATTAAGTTAAATATATTCAATGTAAATAAATCAGTTTGGAATGTCGAAATATTTACGGAATTAAATGATTAAGAGCTTTATTCTGCCCACAATTTTCTCCAGGAATAAATATATCCCACACGTGTCTACGTTGTGACAATATTTAACTGGCTATTCGTCGCCTTAACTCGATTTATTCTCACATTCCCGTGCGTGCATATACATATGCATACACAATACATGCGTGTGTGTGTGTGTATTTATGTATTACTGCTTCAGGATCGCCACTTGGGTATACACGAGAGTCGAAGCATCGTTTAAAGGGATGATGGATGTCTGGCACGCGACTGGCACGCCTTCAATGTATACCCCCTTATGACTATCAGTCGATCCCGTGAACATCTAACGTATGTATTCCAATATAAACTAAGATCGAAAGAAAAATAATAAAACAAGATAAAATTATAATATTTCTTCAAGAAAAATTAATTCATCACTATATATTTAACTTTGTTTTTTATTATTTTTTATGAATCGAAAAGCTCTTTATTAATCCACGCACTATATTGTCAAAAGGGGTGTATATTTTCACGGACGTGTGTGTGTGTATGTAATGCGAATGAAGATAGGTAAGCGATTCATATGTCTCATGGGCGACGTAGCGAAATAATAGGGAAATGAATTTTCGTCGAAAGATTCCAATCGTGCAACCAACGCGCGCGCACAGTCTCAACATCATCGGTCACGTCTTCGTCCACCCTACTTTATACACATGTATATGTATAATATGTAGAGATGTATATTTATATAAGGTAGGTACATATAGACATTGGTGAAGCTCATGGAAAATGTCGCCGGAAGGCAGCGATCTCGCAAGAGCATTTGTGAGATATCATTTTTTAAGTTCCAAACGCGCGAGGCGATCTGCGAACGTGTGTTCGATCTTCCCGTGTTTTTTTATTTTTTTTTTCGACTCTGTACTATATAAAATCCTCCCTTGCATCAGGGATAAAAATCTTGAATCATCCATCACCGCGATTGAAAGACATTGAATGAGATATTCAGAATAAAAAAAGAACTCGAAAATGAATTATACAAAACGGAAATTCACTGCAGATTTTCTTTAAAATATTTCACCTCTCTAACATTTTATATAATAAATTTTTTTTTATAATCCTTTAATCAGGAAAATGATTATAAATATCCGCAAATTAACTTCGACAATGTATTATTAATATAAATTAAGAGTTAATATCAACAATCGTGTAAATATCATTAATTTCTTTGTCACTTATTTTCAACTCTCATTCGAAAACATCATCAGTAAAATCCAACGTGTATTTCTCTCCCTTTGATTAATCGATCCCTTACATAAATACACACATGCCCTAAAATTTTCCCTAAGCTTTCATGGGATCTCAATGCTACAACGTATACATAGAAAATGTGCGTATAAACCAAACCACAAGCATTCGAGGGGAACAAACATCAAGTGAGAAACATTCACCCCCTGCAGAGCGCTAACGTGACTCTCCACCAAATCTGTTTCAACCCCTCCAACAAGAATTATATTCGGATTACAAGCATTATCGCTCATGGCGTAAACTTGACTTTTATGGTGGTAGAATTACGTCAAATCTTCCTTTCCATGTTTCTCTTTATCGTTATACTTCATTAAAAAAAAAAAGAAATTAACAATAACGCAAAAAAAAAATCACTGATGTGTATGAAATAAATTTATTTTCACTGTTAATAATTATCAATTTTAATATATTGCATATTGTAATAAAGAATATATTGTGGATGATAAATTATTTTTAGTAGACGTCATTGTGTTTTGTGGTGGTGAACGTTATGAGAGAATGAAAAGGAAAGAATAAAAAATTATGAAAGAGTTATATTAGTTATAATATACAAGGAAATTAAGATTTCCAGGAGTGACGCCACTGCGGTACGTCTGTCGGCGGTCTGACAGCCAAATAAAGGACAAATAAATTAAGTTAATATGCTCCTCACTCGCAAACGCCCGAATACAATCTTCCTTGAGGCTGCGTATTAACGCGCCCGTCCCTTTCTTCCCTTCATTTTTCTTCTTCTTCTTATTCTCTCTCAATGTTATTCTATTTATTTATTTTTCTTACTCACTCCTTATGTATGTATATTGTACATGTATACATTCATATACATGTGCGTTATTTCGTTTTCTGTCGCTTCGGTTTCTCTCTTCACGCCTCTCTATCCCGTTGTGCCGCGCAGTCCCATTGTGTACGATGGAATTTGTAATTTAGATTGATACGTTGCGCCGGCGGTTCCCTTTCGGCTCTTCATCGAGATAGTGAAGAAGAAGAAACGCGCGAACGCGGACTTGCGTCGTTTGTTACGAGTTTCTCGCCACGGATTTCGAGAATTTATGTATCTATCGACTCCAATGGCCCTTGCACGCGCACTTTGTAAAGTTGTCTCTTTCTCTAACTACATTCATTTTTATTTTATTTCTCGCGTCGTTAAAGGGACGGAGTGAGAAATATAAAATGAGGAAAAATAAATTTGAAGACATTAATAATCAGATTCGCTTGATGTTAAAGAGGGCAGGTCACATTCTTCAGTAAATTCCATAGCGATTATTATTTTATTTTTATTCTTTTGTTTTTTTGTATATAGTCAATGAAAATTAATGTCAATATATGTTTCTTTGAAATTGTTGTAATTATATATATACATTGTGGAATGTTGATTGCATGTGTAATAATAAATTAACACGATTAATAAATATTTTTTACATGATTTTTTAAATTAATTTATTTATGTTTATAATTATTTTTTTTTTTATTGTAGTCAATATTTTTTTTTAATCCTGTATTTTATTTCTTACTTCGTAGAATAAATAAAGTAATTTTATTTCACAGATTGAAATTGGGATTGGGGTTAATTTATAAATATAATTCACTTTGATTTAAATTTTTTTATAATTACAAAGTTGGGCGTTTTTACATGCACTAAAATAATAAAAAAAAAAATATTTTAATTCTTAGTAAAACGATGATAGCTCTGGGAAAACCAAAAATTAACTCTGAAGAGGGGAAGCAATGGTATATATGTATGTACATAATATTAACACATACATACATTTATATAAACACGTGAAAATAAACGAATATAAGTACGGACGAAAATCCAACAGTGTAGCAAGGAAGACTTCATAGTTAGCCACTACTATCAG
>JAQQBR010001834.1:4644727-4658233 GCA_030347285.1 Microctonus hyperodae
ATTATATTTCATGAGTTAATAAAGATGAAATTTTGCCAATGAAAATCTCGATATTAATCATATGATGTACAACGAATGGGAAACGGTGAGTTCATTATTAAATTATCCGATGTATCATTTAATATTAATGTTCAATGGACAAATAAATATATTTATTTATTTTTACATACACTTAAATATACTTCTATATAATATCTATGTCTTCTATATAAGTATATGTACCCGCACGTTCCGCAATCGCAAAGTTTCCGGCTGACGTGACTCACAGCTGTGCATATAAGTATATTTTTATATACATACATCTGTACACCTAGCTTTATATGACAATACCTAATGTGTGGACATACAAAGACTGCATTGAAAGATCACGCGTGAAACTACATGAACACACGTTTATATAAAAGCCGTATCATCTATCGTTTTATTCGTTTTGTTGATGTCAATGATCTGAAGAGGCACAAACAATTGCGTAGTACTAGCACGTGCCAAACAGCACTTTCCAACGCGACACTTGACGGTAAAATATCCATCTCTAATATTGCGAGAACATTAATCAACATTTGCACGAATGAATTAAGTTAACACAAAAGAAAAAAATTTTATATTAAAAAAAAAAAACGTTTAATAAAGCTAAAGAATTTTTTTAGGTATTTTATTTTTTTTCTCTTTCGCTTGTGTGTGGATATAAAAATAAATTTTTTTAATTCACCGGTTGTATCAACCTCTCGTTATAACATTTCCCGTTCTAATGCACTCACAAGCCATATACGCGTGGTTATTTAGTGCGTAATTTATATAAGAACGTATGAGCACGCTTGGTTCCACCCCAAAGCTCTTTCAATACATTGGCGCAAGTTATAAATTTTTTTTCCTCTCATTGCTAATTTATTTTGTTGTTGAAACATGGAATGAATAACTATATGATGACATAAGTGGCCTTTAATGTATATTTATTTTATTTTATACATTTATTTATTATAAAAAGGATCAAGAAAGTAACACCGGCGTTCAGATGTGTGTATAATACATTATTGAAGGTGTTGCGAGGGCGCTCGTAGGTTGGATATTATTTTATTGCTATATAACAGACAAGAAGCCAACGCTTCGATGAGCGGCCAATTAACTTCGTGGATTAATTTAAAAATATCTACGCCAATGTCCAACAAGAGCAATCGCTGCGAGAAATACTTCGAGCTTTCAGTTGTGCATCGAACATCCTCAAGACTGGATCGTTATTATTAAATATTTTTTATTTAATTTTTATAATAATATTTTTTATAGATTTAAATATCTCCATAACCGCATTCACCGCATAAACATTGTCCAGTATGATTGATTGATTGACATTTGAATGCAGTGAAACTATTTAGAGATCACATAGACATTTAACAATAAAAAAAATTTTCTTCTCTTAAATCCTCTTGTGTGACTGTTATTGATTATAAATTATTGTGCATAAATATACGTGAATAGTATATATTGAATTAATAAAATTTTTGTTTCTTTTCACTTTGAACCAGTGACCCATTAAACTCATTAAACTTTTGAGTGCTTTATGTGTTCTCCTAACTCACATGTTTTATATAGCTCTTGAATTTGTTGTACATAGCGAAGAAATTGAAAATGCAAAACGCGCATTGTAAATAAGAGAGCGCGGCCTCAAATCGATTTGTTCGTGTCTCGCTTGTTAACTAAGTCTTCGACGTTGACAGAGGTCATTCGACATGCAAACAAACTGACAGAAAAATAAATACATATAGATATATCTCCTGATGTATTTAACATTAGTAGGTCTTGAAAAGTGCAATGACCCTCGAGGAAGTGGCATGAGAAATCGTGTACATAAATTCTTATGCTCATTGCTTGAAATGTATACTTAAACATAGAGCCATTGACCGGGTTACAAGCATCGAAAGTTTTGATAAAAATTCGTAGAATAAAATTCGGATAAAGTATATACGAAAAATAAAGAATTGATTTGGTTGAAGAATAAAAAATAAATAAATAAATGAGATATGCGGCAGGGAATTAATGTGTGTACGCGTGGAAAACGTAAAAGAGAACTCCATTACAAAGAGGCCACTGGTACGGCAATCCCGGTACCAGCTCGTGCAATGACCTCGAAGTGAACGGAAGTGAGTTGGTTCTCGAGAGAGTCTTGCGACTCGTTTCGATCAAGAAAACATCTCGGCTGCGCCTCGTGGTGGAATGCAAGCATATGTGGCGAGACCATGCGTAAGATAAACGGGGGAGGAGAAAAAACAATGTTTGTATTAGAGGTGAAAGGTTGTGTTTGATTTAATAATGATTTGTCGCGAATTGAGCGATGGTCCCTAACTCTAAGAATACTTATTCGTTTCATAATGGCGTCAACATTAAAACGAGCGCAAAACGAACGTGGGACCACCAAAAGCTTAACAATAAAACCGAAAATCCGTCCGAAATTAAAACCCACCATGTCGGAAACTTATCATACAAGCAGTGGCGGGCCTTTAGCGCGACGACGTGGATTGCATAATTCTAATGGCCCAGACCCAGATATTAATGCGTCAAATTCGCTGTTGTCAAAGTTAAGAGTCACTGTGCCCAGTAATGTGAAAAGGCATGACGAGGTCGTGGCTAGTGGCGGTCGTCAAGTTGTAAAACATTTCAGTAACCCGGAAGCGTCACGGTTGAGCGAGAAAATTGGTATATCTCGTCGTGAGATCTTGGGACGACGACGAGCAGTGGCAGACGATGAGGTCGAAAGACACGCTCACACTCTTCAGCATCATTGGAAGAGGTCAAGTGATGAAAATAACCGGGTGCATAATTATTATTTGGACTCACGACCAAGTACTCTGCCATCGATTGGTAGAAAATCAAAAAAACTCATGGATAATTATGCATCAGGATTCGTTGAGACACGTCGTGTATCTCGACAGGAAATCCTCAATCGTAGAACAAGCTTTGAGGCGCCACGAACTCCAATCCAAGTTGCGATACGTAGGAAGAGCAGTAGCCTACTCGAAACTGGACGAATAATTAATTCTGAGAGAAAGGATGAGACAAGACGAATAGATGAATTTACCAAGCAATCCTCCTCCTCGTATCTGAAGAATGCCACAAATACACGCAATACCG
Organism: Microctonus hyperodae; assembly: GCA_030347285.1. Lineage (NCBI taxonomy): Eukaryota > Metazoa > Arthropoda > Insecta > Hymenoptera > Braconidae > Microctonus > Microctonus hyperodae. Next base: position 4,647,851 of record JAQQBR010001834.1, read on the forward strand.
GAAAGAGGAGAGAGGGTTCGCTTGGTAGACGAGGCGGTGCGAGGTCTGTCGCTGATTTTCTCACAGTTTCAAATCAACTTCGAGACATTACTCGTGGCCTAGTACCCAGGCCTTCGACCTTGCCAAAGATCATTCATTCAAATAGAAATTTACGTAGTGAATCAACAACTGATTGGTGTGCTCCAAGACCGCCAAAAGAGTCCGCAAGTAGAGAGGCACCAATTTATGGCAAGATTAGAAGACGAAAATTATCTTTGCCAGTAGTATCAAGGGAATCAATTCTTCGACGATCGACCAACAGTTTAAAATTATATCGAGAACGTGATATTGATTCAACAGAAGACGAGTTTGATGGTAGAATTTTAAATAATTTTCATCAATTAAATGATCATAGTGAAATGAAACTTGATTGTAAAAAAATATCTGGAAAAATTTTACGTAAATCATCGTCATCTAAATCATCAAGTTATCAAGAGGACGATGTTAAATTGGATGGACGTAATAAAATTTTGCAGAGTAATGAGAAAAAAAGTGAAAGCATTGGTAAAGAATTGAGAGCAGTGTCAAGACGGCGAATAATTGACAATGTAGAAGTCGTAGGGACGAGTTATAAAAGTTTTAGTAGCAATGATAGATCAAAGACAAAACAAGAAATTGACTATGTGACAATTAATTTTGCTATAAGTAGTAAAGCAACAGATCATCGGAAGGAGGCTAGGCCATTAATTAGAACTGGCGTAAATGAAAGTGAAAATCGAGTAATTCGTGATGCCAGAAAGTTAAGAAATAATCAATCGACTGTATCGACTTGGCATAATGTCAAATCTAGAGCCGGTGACAATGGATACCGTCCACAATCAAGAAATAAAAGTACAGAATCACCGGTTATTTCAAAAACTCTTCCTCTTTACACAAAGAGTCCAAGGAAGAATTCAAATTCCATCACTTCGACTACGTCCACAAAAATCACATCAAAAACACTTGAAAATCGCCAAACAATCGACTCTAAAAATACTCGATTATCTACAAAATTAATGAAAGATCGTACGAATTTTGTGAAAAAATCTATAAAAAATCCTCATTCAAAATCATTAAGCGACATTCACAATGCACAATCGATATCACCAGCGCCATCAACATCTATTTTTGGATTCTGTACTGGTAGACGAAAAGTTTCGAGTATTGTAAAAAATCCGAGTGATTGTAAAGATAAAAAGGGGATGGAAAAATTTTTAAAAGCTGCAGGACAACTTTTATTAAAACAAGTGTGATATAAATTTAGTATTTACCATCAATAATAACACAAAGTTTATTTCATTAACGATTCAATAAACTAATTGAAAGTAAAATTTAACAATACGAATTAAATTTCTAGGGTGAACTGGTGTGGTTCGACCCAGGCGTTGGACATGTGCTTCCAGGTGAAGTCTTGGAATACCATCGAGCAGCAAATGTTCTCTCTGTTCAAGCAGTCATCGCCGGCAAGGTATTGTGAAATAAATTAATTTCTTTTTCTATTAATTAACTCTTTCACCGTTAGATTATATATCTACACATAATACATCAGCATAAATAATTCTTTCATACCAAAAATTCTATTCATAAAGAAAATCTATCTGATCATTGTCCTATTTTGAAAACATCAACTTATCACAAATATCAATCACTAAAAAAAAATTCTTTCCACTCATTTATTGAGACATGAATAAAATTATTTACCTTCATATCAACACAAATGATCAATCACTCAAAAGTCAAAAGATTATGTAATATTAAATTTATACATGCATTAATTTCTTTCAATATTAAATTTCATCAATGAATTTATTTTTATTTCTCGTCATTGGAGAGTAAGAAAAAAAAACAGATAAGGAAGCAATTGCTGTACATGGTGTAGAATTTATAAATGAAGTTATATAAAAATCCTCGTACGATATTGAGTTATAATTCACATACCTCATTAAATACATAGACACTTCCGCGAAAGTGGTTAAATTTCATGGTTGGTCTGATAGAAAAAACAAATAAAAATCCTCCACTAGATAATACATAGTATAATTTCAAAGACCTCAAGTATATCATAATAATTTCTATTGTTTCAATAATATACTCTGACATTTATCAAATTATTGAAACAATATATTGCCAAAGACAATCATACACAGCGTGATATTTTTATAAATGATCCAACGTATAAAAATAGAGTCAGCAAATATAACGCAGTGTCCATTTACACATGACATACTGCATTAATGCAAAAAAAAATGTATTTACCACTTGGTGAATTTAAATAAATATTTTAATTCACTATAAGAAATAATAAAATGAATCTTTTGTTGAACTAACAACAAGCAGGTCATTATGGACTAATGTTAATTGTATAAAATGATACTCTGAATGATTTAGTCGGTGATTCTAAGAAAGAAATTAATCCCCAATGAACAATGATATAAAAGAAGAAAAAAAAATAATACATGTTAGTATATGGCTGCGCCAATGCTGATGCAGCGTCGTTGCAAAGTCAGGTTTAGACCGGTGCATCCGGTGAAGTCTCACGTGAACGGTCTCTTGAGTATATCATACATGTACGAGTATGTGAACACATTCGCGAATTCACAAACACCGTTATTTTTTTTTTTCACTGCTCAATTTTTTATTCCAACAATTTATCTTTTATTTGTATGTATAAAGGTGTATTTACCGGCATGAAATCATTGGAAATATTGAAGCAAGTGGGTTGGACAAGCAAAAACACATTTGCCTGAAGAAATTAGAGGGTTGTGTGCGTGCCTGTATGAGATTTATGAGATTAATTATGAAGCTATGGTAAAGAGAAAAAAAATTGCACGCGATATGAAAAATCGTGTTGTCTTTTCTGTGTAAAATTCTTGTCATTTCATTCATGCTCCAGTAAAATACAGTGTTTTGACCACTACTTCAGGTAGTAATATCTACAGAAAACACTTGATTCAAGTCGAAAGTGTATAAATAAGTGATCCGTAAAGAAAATTAGAAAAAAAAAAGTAGATCAAATCAAGTATGAGCAATGGAAACGTCTTGAGAAAACGGTTGACTGCTTTTCAGAAGGCAATGTCAATCACCTCAATCATATATCACATTGGTTATTTTATGAAGAGAATTGAAAGAGTTTTATTGTGGAAAAAAAAAATGATTTAGAAAGAAGGAAAAAAAAATTGAGAACATTTATCGTGTGGATTTTATTGAGTCCAGTTGAAATGAAATTCAAGTGTATATCATTGTTTTTAAACACGTTCACGACCTTGAGGAAGGAATCGCGAATTAATTTCGTGAGGGGATTTTATTTGATATTATTTTGTTCATCTTGACCGAGGAATTAAAATGGACTTGGACTTGTAAGCGAAGCACGTCGCAAAGACACATGACTATGGGTCAAAGTAATTCAAAACCAAATCGAGAGAAAAATAAACGAAAGATAGACTGCATTTCATCGTTTACTCGTGTCCTCATGAATAATGTAATAAAATTTGCGGAAAAAATTTAGAGTGAAAGCCACGATAAATTGTTTTGAAATTTAATGCAAAAATATTTTAATTTTCTTATGTTTTGTTTATTTTTTTTTTTGTACAGCCACAAACATTTACGCTTACAAATCTCACTGGCGTTCGACCGCGGCAGGATCTTGGACAGAATGGCGTTGAGGACATGATTCAATTAAAGTAAAATGAAATGAAATAAATTATTTCACAACAAATAAAAGTGAATTAAATTTAATCTATTATTATTCTTCTAGTGATCTAAATGAGGCGTCTTTACTGTGGAATCTTAAAATAAGATATGACAAAGAATTAATATATGTGAGCTATTGAAATAAATTTTCATTCGCATAAATATATTAATTAAAATTTTCATTTTTATAACCGGTTTTTACTTCATTTTTAGACCTACACGGGAAGTATTCTTGTCGCTGTTAATCCTTATAAAATGTTTGATATTTACGGCTTGGATCAGGTGAAATTATACGAAGGAAGAATTCTCGGCACATTACCACCGTAAGTTAAAATATATAAAAAATAAATTAATAAAGAAGAAAATCCTCAAAATTATAATTTTTTTTTTCGATTCTGTTTTAAAAACAGACATCTATTCGCGGTGGGTTCTTCAGCTTATAGTCAAGTTTCTACGGCAAATAATCCAAGTGCCAATCAAGTAGTCGTAATTTCGGGTGAGTCTGGATCAGGTAAAACCGAATCGACAAAACTTGTGATGCAATATCTCGCTGCGGTTAATCGTGCGCCCAGTAATCTTGTAACCGAACAAATATTGGAGGCAGCGCCACTTTTAGAGAGTTTCGGCAATGCGAAAACACCAAGGAATGATAATAGCAGTCGCTTTGGAAAATACTTGGAAGTGCATTTTAGAGAGTAAGTTAATTTTATCTTTCAAAGAATTATTTAAAATGAATCTACATGTCAAACTTGTTTGACATCAACATTTTCCTCATGTTCAATATATTTATTTATTCTTTGAATTACTCGTCATTATTATTTTTCTACAGCGGAGTTATAGTTGGTGGACGAGTAACGCAGTATTTATTAGAGAAGAGCAGAATTGTAACTCAAGCTTCAGACGAGAGAAACTATCATGTATTCTATGAGCTTCTAGCTGGCCTTGATCAACAACTCAGAGACAAGTACGGTCTTCTTACGCCGGACAAGTATTTCTACCTCAACCAGGTGCGTGAAAAATCCAGCGTCAAATATATCAACTAAAACTTGAAAATAAATAATTAATATAATAAATAATCCTCAATAAAATTTATTTTTTCAACGTGACAGTAAATTAAAAGAATAAACATTTATTGCTATTAATTGAATGATTGATTATTAAATAAAAATAATATTAAATAATTATTTCAGGGTGGAAGTTGTGAGATCGATGGTAAACATGATACTCAAGATTTTAAAGCACTTTTATCAGCAATGCAAGTACTAGGATTCACTTCCGAAGAGCAAGACACAATTTTTCGTATTCTCGCGAGTGTTTTGCATTTAGGTAATGTTTATTTTCATCGTAAACAAATGCGGCATGGACAGGAAGGTGTTGAAGTTGGTTCAGATGCTGAAATACGTTGGGCTGCGCATTTACTTCAAATTAATGCTGATGGAATTATTCGAGCACTCACAACAAAGACAACGGTTTGTTATTATAAAATTTCATTCTTCTTATTATAATTTTAAATATTTATTTAATTAAATATCGATGATATAATTTTATTATTAATAATTAGGAAGCGAGAAATGAACGAGTATTAACAGCGTTAAATATTGATCAAGCTTTAGACGCAAGAGATGCATTTGCCAAAGCACTTTACAGTTCATTATTTTCATGGCTTGTAGCACGTGTTAATCACATTGTATACAAAGGAACAAAACAAACATCAGCAATATCAATTTTGGATATATTTGGATTTGAAAATTTTACTGAAAATAGTTTCGAACAATTATGTATAAATTATGCAAATGAAAATTTACATTTTTACTTTAATAAACACATATTTAAATTGGAACAACAGGAATATGCTAAAGAAAAAATTGATTGGACAACAATAAATTATACCGTTAGTATTAATAATAATATTAAACAAATTTCTCAATACCAAATAATAAATTGATAATAATAATATTTTAATTTTCACAGGATAATTTACCGGTAATTCATTTAATTGCTAAAAAACCAGTAGGCATACTTCATCTATTAGATGATGAAAGTAATTTTCCAAAAGCCACTGACCTTTCATTCCTTGAGAAATGTCATTACAATCATGCACTGAGTGAACTTTACTCACGACCACGAATGAACTCGGCTGAATTTGCAATAAAACATTATGCAGGACAAGTGTGGTATAATGTGGATGGATTTTTGGATAAAAATCGTGACACATTAAGACCGGACGTTGTTGAATTACTTATTGGCAGTAAAATACAAATGGTTAGCAAAATGTTTCAACACGTAAGATCAGCGCATGAGGCAAATAAAACAATTAATAAACCAAATGGACGATTTGTTACAATGAAACCACGTACGCCAACAGTAGCAGCTCGATTTCATGACAGTCTTCAGCAATTACTTGAATCAATGTCACAATGTAATCCATGGTTTGTGCGTTGTATAAAGCCAAATAATGACAAATCGCCAATGAAATTTGACATGCCATGCGTTTTAGAACAGCTACGTTATACAGGAATGTTAGAGACGATACGCATTAGAAAGACCGGTTATCCAGTTCGTCTTTTATTTGGTCATTTTGTTGATCGTTATCGTTACTTGATATCAACGCGTTTGCCAAGAGGCGCACCCAATAAGGAATTATGTCGTATTATATTGGATAAAGCTGCGCCCGCTGATGCACATGATCAGTATCAATTAGGATTAACTCGGGTTTTCCTCAGGGAATCATTGGAAAGAAACTTGGAATACAACAGAGCGTTAATACTTGAGCGAGCTGCGATAACAGTTCAACGGTTGGTATATTTATTTTTATTTCAATATCAAAGATAATGATTATTGCATGAAAAATTTATATTTTATTACCATTAATTATTTTAATTTTTAGTTATACACGTGGTTTTCTCGCTCGTCGACGATTTCTGAATATTTCCCGTAGCACCGTTTTACTTCAGGCAGTTTATCGTGGATATCGTGAAAGAAAAAAATTCCGAGCATTAAAACGAGGCGTTGTCATGGCACAAAAATTATATAGAGGCAAGAAAGAACGAGAGAATTTTAAAATATTGAAGGATGAAATGGCAAAACGTGCGGAAATTGAGAGAGCAAGTAGGGAAAGAGCTAAAGCAAAACAACAAAGAGAAGAACAAGAAAGATCATCTCGAGCAGTTGCTGGTGTGAATCATTTGGAAATTCCAGCTGAACTAGCATTTATTTACAGTAAACTCGACGGTATGAATTGTTTATGTTTTAGTTTAGCCAATTTTCAAATTATTAATTTTAATTCGTTACAGAAAATTTTGATTTATTTATTTATTATTTTTATTTTTTAATAGACTGGCAACCGACGCATACGGAGAGAAATCTGTTGAAGGTTGTTGGGCACACTATTCCACTACCGATCAATTACAGTTTACCATCGGACATTGATCAGCATCAATTTTCAAAATTCACAAATATCTATTTTAAAAGCCATATTTTTGGAATGAAACGCGAACCGATAAAAACGCCATTTTTAGCAAAAGCTCGCGATCAAGATTACACAGATTCATTGATGATATTTAAAATGATATTGAGATTTATGAATGAAAATAATCTCAGTGGAAAACGTGAGCAGGCATTGGGTGATTATATTGTCAATAAAGGAATTGTAAATGAAAAATTGCGAGATGAAATATTGTGTCAACTTGCAAATCAAACTTGGAAAAATGAAAATGATGCAAATTGCGAACGTGGATGGTTATTATTAGCCAATTGTTTATCAGCATTTCAACCAACACCAACGTTATTTAAATATTTCCTAAAGTACGTCATAACAATTTGAATAACACTAAAAATATAACATTAAATATTCAATATATCATATAATTAAATTAATTAACTCATCAGATATGTTTCGGATCACGCTTACAATGGTTACAAAGCCTACTGTCAACGAAAGTTACTTCAAGGTGAACGAACAGTGTTAAGAATCATGAATAACAATCAATTATCAACTCATCATGTGCCAAGAAATTATCCACCTAGTGTCCTTGAATGGCGAGCTAATAGAAACCGAGTCAACATGGCCCTCACTGTTGGATTTTACGACGGTAAATAAAATTTATTGATGTAATTTTTTATTTCACACAATTCCTCATCAAAGTATATGAAAAAAAAAAATAAATAAATAAAAAAAAAACAAATAGGAGAAACAACAACATGCGCGATTGATTCATGGACAACGTGTGAGGAATTAGCAAATGTTGCTGTTCAAAGTCACGGCGTTGACATCACTGGTTGGACGGTGACTCTTTGGAATCAACTGGACGGACTTGATGCTATTGTTACCGAAACAAATGGATGTGATTACGTTCTTGATTTAATATCAGAAATGGAATTAGCACCAGCATTCCCCGCGGCAAAACACATGTTCCTCGAACAACGAAAGAACAGCTTTCCGCCAATTAAAAAGAGAGAGGTAAGTGCATATACACGCAGTTACATACATTATGTATAAATATATGTATGCAATATATGTATACATATGTATTAATACCGTTAGCGGTGAGAGTTGGAATAATCATGGATCTTCATCATCAACATTGTATTGTTGAAATAAAGCGAAAATGTAGAATATGACCGTGTGAATTTTCTCTTGAACAGTCATAATGTTTGATTCTATTTTTCTTTCGTTAATATAGCATATTCAAGTCATTCGTGAACTGGAACAAGACATGGATATACCAGTGCCAGTATTAAAGACCTTCCAACCGCTCGAGAGAAAACCAGTGCCAAAGGTGGTTGATAAGCCGGTAGAACCGGAAATTCAGTCGCCTAGACGACCAGCAGTTCCACCACCTCAGCCACCAGTTGTAAAATCACCTGTTAGTTATTATTTGTTTATTTTTTATTATTCCAATCATTCGTTTCGTCAATCAAAAAACATAAATATTTTTTTTTCTCTCTTTTCTACGTTTTTATTTAATTTCTTATTATTTCTTTTTCCTTTATCATTATCGAATTAATCCGTATTAACTATTTATAAATGTCATTTTATTTTTCATAAGACGAGAAAGCAATCGCACGAACCTGTTCTCGAATCATCTGGTGAAATGGGACTGTCACGACAATCAGCATTAAACGATCGTTACTTTGAGAAAGAGAAACAACGTAGTAGAAGTCTTGATAATTTATTGCAATCAGAAATTGTTTCATCGCCAAGTAAACTTGCTAACTTGGGACTTTCATCATCAAAATTAAATGAACGTTATCATAGTCTGGAGAGAATTGGTGAAGTATCAGTAGTGACTAATGCTGAATATATGAGTCGCTCTGAAGTGTCTCAAGAGAGGAAATATAGTAGAATCGGTAGGAGCACCGAGCCTAATATTGTCGAAGAAGAGGATTTGACAATTGATTTTGAATATCCTGATATTCAATCAGTGAGTCAAACTGGCAGATCTGAAGATGATAAAAGCAGCTATATAAGATCACAAACACGATTTATTAAATCGCAATATCCAAGCAAACGTGCATTACCCGGAAGTCAATCGAGTCGTGCGTACATTGAAAAAAGTGAATATGGTGTTAAATCCTCAGCGATGTCAGACACCAGCGAGGCACCGTCTTTAGCTTCGCATGTGCGACGTGTTCGGGTGCCAAGTCAAGCGTCTGATGTCGATCAATTTTTGGACGAATTATTTATGCCCGTTCTCGATGGGAATTTAGATGAACTTTCCGACGCTCGAAGTTTAGCTGCAAGCATTAAAGGAAGTTCCTCAAAACTAAATAATTCAACGAATAAACCTGAAAATTTAGACGAATTTTTAGATGCATTAACTGACGACATTGTTTTGGAAGGATTGTCAATGGATTTATCAAAAACAATTAAAGGCGGTGGGAAAATGGATATTCCTAATCAGAATTCTGCATTTAATTTTAGTCCAATGTCACCGGGAATGATTTCACCGCCAATGATGATGCCAATGTTTTCCCCACCACCGCAACAACAAATACCACCTGGACAAAGTCCGAATATAAACATGGGCTCGGGTTATTTACCGATTCCTATTTATAATATGCAGGGATTAAATATACCCCAATATCCAAATTCTTCACCCAATACAAATCCTGACATGGTCGCATATCAACAAAATCTTCAACGTGCATTTTTGCAAAGTGCCATGGCGCAAAATTTACAGATTCAACAACAATTATTGGCACAAAATCAGGCATTCCAACAATTGCTCGTTCAAAATGGTGCACAACAGCCACTATCATCATTCGTTGAAACTGAACAAACACAACGTGCCATGAATTCACAATCGTCAACACCAATTAATCAACGATTAGAAACTGTGACAGTTAAAGCGCAAGTTCATAGATCTCAAAGTCCACCGAGAAAAAATCATGATCTCACGAGAAAAACAAGCGTTGAATATTCAGGAAGAAAAATTAGCATTGAAAGAAAAATATCATCGACACCAGAATTAAAACGTTCTAGCTCGGGTCGTGGCAATATACAAAATAATTTTACAAATGTTTTGAGTGAATTAAAAAATCGTAAAAGCAGCACTGATAGTAGTCCATCGATATTTAATAATAGCAAAGGCGTACCACCACCGCCACCAATGCCACCACCATTGGACGCTCATGATCCATCCGAATCGCGACCGTTTTTAGATCCCTATGGAC
>JAQQBR010001834.1:4666063-4678706 GCA_030347285.1 Microctonus hyperodae
TGTTAGTGAGAAAACGTTTAGGCGCGGTCTTTATTCTCCTTGGAATAGTATTTTTTACCTGGATTTTTCAACTCAAGTTCCCAATTGAGTAAAATGAATCGCACACTCTCACGCGAGTCTCAATTTAACTTTTTCTTTTTCTTTTTTTTTCTATCAATGACTTGTAATAAATATTAAATTTTTACGTCCTAAAGACAATTGAAAAAAGACAATTGAGATAAAATTCAACGAGAAATTTTGATCAATTACAAAAGAAAAAAAATAATTAAACAAAATTAAAAAAATATAAACGAATAAATTAATTTCCTGATATTTTTTTTTTTCACTTCTCTATTAATTTCAATAGATCATTTAAAAAAATAATTAACTAATTATCCCCAAATATTCAAGCTACTCAAAGTCAAAAAGGTAAAATTATAAAAAAAAAAATAATTATTGAATAAAAAATTATAGAAATGGTGTGAAGAATTTATAAAATAAAAATAAATAATCTCATCAGCAATAAACATATTTGTGTACTCACTCTTGCCGCTTACATACGTCTTCATACGTACATGTACACATGATATGTACATAACAGTCAGCCACCTGGTGGGGAACGACCCAGATAACAGTCGTCCAAAGGCCCTACTACTGAACGGTCACGACTCGCACGCGCGAGCTCAACGATTCCGCCTGAGTCCTCGCTAGTTTATCGGCCGCAGTCGCATCGATGCGACGTATTCTCGATTAATTCTTACATAAAAAAAGGAAAACATAATCCTTTTCAACCGCACACACTAAAACAGAATAATAAACACATTAAAAGAATTAAATTAATTTATCATAACTATTTATAAATTTTATTTACATCAATTGTGAGTGAAATAGTTTTGCTACAATTAAATAACGATCAATTTCGCCTTTATTAATTTTAATTCATTATTAATAATTAATATAAAACAAAAAAAAATATCTTTCAGCAATTTATTCTCAATGAAACCCATTTTTATTTTAATTACTAGAGTATAAAAAAAAAAATTCATACAGAAAGAGATTGGTAAATAATTTAAAAAAAAAATTAAAGACTTTCACGTCAATTTGTCATTGCATGCGCAATTTCACTGACAACTACCCCATTATTAAACAAATAATTTTCATTGTATTAAGTGAAATGCATATAAACAACCAGTGCGCATGAAATAATTTTCATTGCACAGAAAATTTACAATTATACATTATATACATATTATAAATAAATATACATATCAGGTAAAATGATATTGCGGGGAACATGAGGGGCGTTCTACTGAGACCGGGATTTTACAAGAAAGTTTATGCCTTTCTCATTCGCGATATGGTTAGGTCCTAAGAGAGTTTGTTAGTGCTGGATAATTATAATTAAACTCAAGCCGAGCCGGCATTGTCCAAAGCAAAGATCCCACGCGCGCGCTCTTCTCTACGACAACGACGTTATTTCTCACGGTATGCGAATAGAAAAAAAAAACAATATAGTACGATAGGTGTATTGGATTTAATACGGTATATATTGTAGATAGTATGTATGTATATTTTTTTATATATCCATGCATGTACCTACTAATGTTTTTCACTGATGAAAGAAGATGAGGAAGAGGAAGTTAATGTTACTTCGCGCGTGGCCGTGAGGAAGAAGAGGAAATGAAAATTACACATCGTAAAAATTTTATATTCCTACATTATTTTCCCACCTGTTTAAGTGAATACAGTTGTTTGAAATATTTTTTTTTTTTTATTATTGACAGGACAATTTGAAGATTAAGGTCGACGTGTGTAATTACCCGTCCTCATTTGTTATATTTTTTTTCCCGTTGTAGAATTATTAAAATAAAATAATGCATGCCGATGCATTTTTGTATCGTCATTGTTATTAAATTAATATCAATTTTCATATACGTAGCTTTCTAGGTAAAGAAAAAAAACCTGACTGTGACATTGAGGTGTTGGAATTTTATTTATAGATATTAGTTGAATTAAAAATAAAATTTGAAAGGCAGACTGATCGTTATTTATGAAAATTAGTAATGAAAAACAAAAAAAAAAATATTATTGATAATTAAATAATAAATTTGAATAATTTTTATGTTTATTGTACAGTTGGGATAACATTAAAGTTGATTGTGAGTAATAATGCGTGTGGTCAAAGTCTTCAAGGTGAAGTGACTTATGTATTTTAATGGAAAATTATAAAAGTTTAAAGTGCCATTAATAATAAATAAAAAAAGCTAATATAAATAACAAGAAAAAAAAAAAGAGAAGAAATATGGAACGTGAAGTAACTGACGGAGATGGTGCATTTTCAAAATGCATGTCAAACAATTGGGCAGAGTTGCCACAGACCTTGAGACGACGACAAAAACATCGTCCAGAAATATTAAATCAATTCACGGATTATTTAGACCCATCTGAATGTGAATTACGTTCGATGAATGGAAAGCCAACGTCCATGAATGTCCGTAGAATTGTAAAACGTTCTGAATTATTACATAAATTTGAAATGAATAATTGGGAAAAATGTAAAGTAGATAAAAAAATATCCCTAACTAATAATGATAATTATCATCGTGTTAATCCAAATTTTCCAAGCATGATAATGAAAAATGAATATCGTAGTTTATCTGATGAAGAAAGAAAAACAAATTCACCCGATAGTTTATTAATAAAATCATCAGATTCTGAATTAAGTAGCGATGAATACGGTCATACTGATGATTCTGGCGCATTTTTGGAAAGCAAAGCCTCCAAATATGAGAACATGGACAGATCAATGCAAGTGGGTCAGCGAGGTCGATTCGCCAAATTATTTTCACGAGACGAAACCTGCAATGAACGAACGAGCAACGGCAAGTGCATCATCACCAGCCAACAGCAACCAAACCGAAAGTCTTCCGGGTGTAGCGAGACACGATTGGACATGAACAAGAACGTGACGAGAAAGACCACCAAGGTTGATGCAATTCATACAACTGTCATTGCACCATCAAAGCAAAACAATGATTATTTACAACGCACTGATCAGCAACGAAAAAATATTTCCTCACCTTATGATTATGAGAATATTCCACGTATTGATATGACAAAAATAATGATGTCAAACGAACAGGGTAAATTAACACGTGGTTCACAACGACAACCAACAATTGAAGAGTTAAGAATGGAAGTAGGATGCCAATTGCGAAATGGTAGACATTCTTCAGCGTCAAATGAAAATCGTGATGAAGCAATGAAAAAATTTAGCCTTCATGGTGACTCGACTTCGCCAATATCATCGCCAAGTTTTTCACCATCACCATCCTCCGCAAATAACAATAACAACAACAATAATATCAATAACAATGACAACAATAATCAATCATCGTCATCAGCTGAAGAAATGAGACTTCAGGGATTTATTCGAGATTATTACAATAATGATCAACTGTCAGGATCTCGTGCTAATGCTGAGAGGAAAAAATCTAAAATGGAAACAATTACCGAGGAAAAACAGGACGGAAGTAAATTAAGTGTACGTGAAATATTAAAGAGATTTGAGGAATTACGAATGCAAAATGAAGTGCAACAACATCAGCAAGTGCAATCTGAAGAGAAGAGCAATGATAAGACATTTACAACTATTCAGGAAACCTTGCAGAAACTGGACGAGAAGGTCAAACGTTCCAGCAACCAGGTTGAGACGAGTTTTAGTTATATATGATCAAGTTTAATGTAAACTTCCGGCTTATATGTATACATTATACATAAATGTATACACATATATTTTTTATTATTATTTTATTACTTCTCTCTTTTTCTATTCGCGAATGTTAAATGGGGTTTTTATTTATGTATGTATCCATGACAAGTAAGACGCGTCAGTCGAGTAGCCATTCGGGACGGTTACAAATAAAATAAATCATAAAAAATTCATATGAATCCGAGCGTTAATTATTTACAAGCTAAAACTCCGTCAAGTGTAACATAAAAAAAAATAGTTTATAATATATATATATACATAACGCGTTCTCGTTAATCCCACGGGATAACTGTATTTATTTTGCATATGCACAAGTTCATATTACATGATGAATAACATTGTAATAAATAATTATAATTAAAATTTAATATTAGTTAGTATTTAAATAAAATTAGTTCATTATTTTTTAATATTTATTTCCGTCTTTAATAGTATGTTTTATATGGTGTTTACCATGTTGATAGTAAAATGACTGGAGATATTTTTATATACAAGTTTCAACGCAATCGATGCATTCCACAAGCTCCAAGCGAATACACACGCGCGAGCCTTCGCGAATTGCATTCCGCTCTAAATGACCAGTACAGGGAAGGTATTGCCACGGCATTTGGATTGGTTTAAAGAACTCGTTTACTCTCGCGTGCGCTCAAGAACTAAAAGATCGATGGTATATATATATGGTATATAATACATGTGTATAAAACATAATCGTAAGGGAGAAAATAAATAAATCGATAGCAATGAAAATTATAGAGAACAAAATGAAATTGAGAAAATTATTGGGAAGTTTGTAATATATAAAAATATTATTATTGAGGAATAATATTAATACGATGAATTAATTAATATTTATTATATTATTTAATTTTTTTATTTTTGTTTCAGATTGAACAGAAGCCTCAACACAAAGCAATACAGCATGAAAATCACGTTTCACAAATAACAAAGTCAATTCATGCGCCTACAAATCATGGGAATTCACATGCGCAACATAATCAAATTTATAATCAATCCAATCATATTAATCGTGATAATAATCATTCACCGATAAATCGTATGGCTGGTCATGCATCACCAGTTAATCAAACGTGCATTAATAATCATCAGAAAAATCAGCGCAACAGTCAACACCACAATAATCAAGCACAAGAATGGAGACAACCGCCTGAAGAAACGAACAAATCACCAGAGGAAGAATTCTACGAATCTGGACCAGTTATAAACGATGGCAAACATTCTTTGTTACAATATGCCATGTTAAACTTCAGACAAAGTACAGAAAAGTATGTATTACATGAATAATAATAATTAATTAATTGTATAAAATTAGTCGCGTTTGATGTTAATACTCAAGCATTTTGTTCGGGAGAATAAAAAAAAAAGTATGCAAGAGAGAAAGAGGAGACTCCACTCTCTCAGCAGTAATGAAAACTTTCACGAGAAAAATGTCGACAATTGCAAGTCCCAGAGCGTGCCACCAAGTGTGTGATGAAAAAGTAAATGCGGAAATTGAGTTTGAAACAGAAAAAAAAAAAATTTCCCATTCCTTTAATGTAAAACCAGTGCCACTGATAGAATTTAAAATCCATTCATTTCTTTCCCCTCTTCTCCATCTCGCGTGTATAAAATTTGCAATGAAATAACTTCAGCAATTGAATTATTATTTAAAAAAGTGAATAAAAAAAAATTACGACAATAAATAATGATTAAGTATAGTCGTGAACTCTCGTAAACTTTGTCCCAAATAACGTTCATTAATTCATCTCGGTCATTCGCACTTTCACACGAAAAATGTCGTCAATCGGTTAACAAATTAAAATATTCAAAAGACATAAGAAAAAATAACAATTCTCATCTGCCCAATCGTCATTCACTCACTCACTCACATTTTCTTAATATTTATATTTAAATACATTCATACATATAATCACAAACCTGTATACTTAAAAATAAATATACATCTATGATGTATATAATTGAGATTATTGCAATTCCTCATAATCTTGAATTAATGTTTTCATGTCAAAAAAAAAAAAAATTACTCTTCCATCATTGGAATAAAAATTTTCATGAGAAATATATTTACGTACATTTATGTATTATAAATATATTTGCCTTGGGCCACGACTTATGCAATTGGGCTCGTCTTTATATCCATACACCATATACTGTATTGAGAAAGCACAAGACCCATATAAAATCACCTACACGTACGATATCCATCAATCCATGCAGGTTTTTACCACAAGCGCAACCGATCGTTTTCCTGTACTGCTCTTCATTCCTCTTCACAAGAAAATGATGCGCATGCCAGTAAATACAATACACTCTATTATTTCCTATACACAATTTTACTTTGTTCTCTCAATTTATAATAAATAAAAAAAAATATCTATACATATATTGAAACGTTATTTATATGAAAATAAAATAAAATGCATCTCGATGGCGCCATACAATCGATTGCAATCATGAAAATAACTATTATTGGTATGTATTTATATATGAGATGGTGGTATATTCGTTTATGTGCAGGTTTGAGATGATGAAGACCGCGGATGGATCGATAAGTGGTTCACTCAAGGTTATAGAATCGTTGAAGAGCAAGAAAAAGGGTAAGAAAAGTAAAGGACAACAGGACGGTGCTGAATGGACGTGGAAAGAGCAAGTTGATCTTGTTAAATTTTCAACTGTACCAATTGAACAAAGTTTATTACGACTTGATAGTGAATTAAGCACTCTCGCTGTTGAATGTTTCTTATGTTTGATGCGTTATATGGGCGATCAACCACTGCCGCCAGACATGAGTGAAGTCAAGTGTGTCTATACAATATTAATGGTGAGTGGAAATTATTCGTAACTTTCTAGTTGTGCTTTTTATTTATTTACCAAATGGAGAATAAATTGTCAATGAATTATTTCATGTGTGATCATTCATTTATTTATTTAATAATAATGTGTTGGTAATATTTTATGAATTTGTTATTTATTTTAATATAGCACTGTCACAAATTCGAGCCACTTCGCGATGAGGTTTATTGTCAATTAATGAAACAAACGACTAATAATAAAAGTCCAAATCCTGACAGTTGTCAAAGGGGTTGGAGACTTTTTAGTATTGTCGCAGCATATTTTACATGCAGCGAAGGACTGAGGCCTTATTTAATTAAATATTTAGAGACAGCGGCGTATGATAAACGACGAGCTTATCATGGTACAGCTACTGTTTGTCTACAGAATTTACGAAAAACTGTTAAATACGGTGGACGTAAAAATGTACCAAGTGTTGAAGAAATAATGGCAATTAGCGCTGGACGTAATGCAAAACGACAAATTTATAGATTACCTGGTGGTACAGAAAGAGTTATTAACACCAAATGTACAACAGTTGTTCAGGTTTGTTGCGCATTTTCTAAAATATAAAAAAGAAAAACAATTTTTTATATTATTCTTTTATCAAGAGAAAATTTTTCTCATTTTTATAAATTACTTTTTTGCATAATTATTTTCTTTCTTTTTATCACTGCATTTATTTTCTTATTTGTATTATTTTTTTTTTTCCTTTGGTTGCTGCTGTTATTGTCATACTTGAAGGATGTCATCGAGGAAATGTGCAGCGTCATATCCGTGAGAAATCCACATGAGATGGATGAATTCTCATTGTATTGTATTGTTGATGGTGATGCTTTCACGATGCCACTCGCTAGAGATGAATATGTCCTTGATGTCACCACAGAACTACACAAGAATCATCAAGTGTTTTATCTTATATTTTGCCGGTGAGTTTTTATTTGTTTAGTATTTATTTATTTTTATTTCTGCCTCTCATCATCATCAATTTCTTCATAAATTTAACTGCAGCTAATTTTACGTTTTCATTTTTTATTTATTTCTTTCATTATTTTTTTTTTTTTTTTCGTATTTTTCTTTCCATAGATCCGTTTGGTATTATCCACTTCGGTTGGATACAGCCTTGTATATAGAAGTTGTGTTCAACCAGATTGCACCAGACTATTTGGAAGGACTTTTGTTGGTTATTCCTGGCGAACATTTACCCCAAGAAGTCATTGTAAGTCTCTGTGTAATTATTTATTTATTTTCTTGGTTGTAGATAAATGTTTACAATGATTCGAATTTTTTTTCTTGCTGTTGCAGTATGATATGGCACAAATTGCAGCATTATTACATAGAGCAGCAGATATGGCCCATGATCCATCGACAAAAGAAATAAAATATTTATTACCAAAGCCTGCGTTGAGTTTACGTGAACCTAAACCTCAACAATGGGGTAATTTAGTTCAACAAGCGTGGAATAATATTCAACACAATACATCTGCTGTGTGTAAAGCACAGGTTTTAGGTATTTAAATTGAATATTTAATTTAGGGTAATTGAATTTTAATTTAATGAATTTTTATTATTGATTTTATTTATTTTCCATATTTTAGAAATACTTTCAAAGTGGCCACTGTTTGGATCCAGCTTTTTTGCGGTGAAACGAGTGCCAGAAAATGGTAAAGAGAAAGGTGGCGATCATATTCTTGCTCTCAATCGACATGGAGTCCACTTTATTGATTTAATAACTCACGTATGTAATTTTTTTTTTTTCATAAGAGAAAATTATTATTTGTTTTTTCAAATGTACGTAATTGAATCGTATTGTTTTTGTTGTAATGTTATTAATATTCAATGGAATTTATTTCAGGAAACAATGTATCATTATCCATACTCTGAGGTTATTTCAACGCGGAAAGTGAAATCAGAGGAGGGATCACTTTACTTGGATATGAAATGTGGTAATTTGATGCAACAGCGAATTACCCGTTTGCAAACAGAGCAAGCACATGAAATTTCACGTTTAATTCGACAATATATAACAATGGAACAACGTACAACGAATAATCAGACCGCAGGAATGACATATGGACTGAGATAAAATAAAAAAAAAATATATAATTGTTATTGTTTTCGAGATGAAATTTTGCAATTCAGTTTTGTAATTGTATCTTTAATAATTTTTATTTAATTTTTGGCATCCGGCCATTTAGTCAACGATTCGGAAATAAATTCAAGTCAAAAATTCTTCATTGATACGACATTTTACTCAAAATACTCAATAAACAACAATGAATCGTATCGGTATTGTAAATATAATAAAATGCACATTTATGCAGAGATAAAAATGAGAAAAATAACGAAAAAAAAATTTATAAAACAATAATATGAGACAATAAAAAATATAAAGGGTTATATTATAGTCCAATATCAATTTAGAATTGTGCCCAATTATTATTTTTTTTTAATTAATCATCGGGCACAAGAAGAGAGACATTAGATAATAATATGATATTGCATTGCAACATCGAAATAAAAAATAAATCCTGAGATGAGAACGTGTCGAAATAATTAAGTACGCCAAGTCGATATTGAATAATAAGTCATAAATAATAATTGTTAGTAGTTAAATTTTAAATAATATTTCTCTTATATCATTCATAAGAAAAAAAAAAATTTTACTCTGTTACAAAACATAAAATCGTTTCTCATTAAATATTATCAACTTAAATTGATTAATCAGCGTTTATATTCATAAAGTGTATAAGAAAATTAGTATAATTACACACGATATGAAATTCACGCTAATAATGAGAAACGAATTGCACATTTTATTCCATTTTATTTGTATTAATCACAAAATGGATAAAATGACAATATTGTTGTATGGAATAATTTCTTTTTAAATGTTGAAGACTAACAAAATGTTTTTCTTAATTTTTTTTTCCTCTTTGTTTTGTTATATCATCACACACACAAAAAAAAACAGACACTCATTATTTTTTTTTGTATTAAAATTTATAAATGTATATTAAAAAGAAGAAAAAAACAATCAGTAATAATATTTTTTCTTTTCTTTACATAGTATAAAGTCCATTAATATAATTATTATTTAATTTAACGATTAGGACTCGATCCAGGAGTTTTTGATTTAAAATCATGTGGCCAATTATTGGCAGTGTGTCGCACATACCCTGGATCAATGGGCGATGATGGTAATGCAGGAGTAGTTTGTGTTCCAGTCGTTGATTTTCTTAACACACCAACCCACTCTTCAAGCATTTCAATTTCATCTTTATTTCTCTCGGTTCCGCGATAATTTCGCATTGATGATGCATGATATGCATCACGACCTTTCTTCAAAATTCCTGGTGCTATTCGCATCGGCATGTTATCATATTGACTCGAATCCGAATAACTAAAATGAAAAGCAAACACAATTTAAAAATTCCTAAACAAATAATTACAAAAATGCACATCGAAAAAAAATAAACAAAAATAGCTACCTGCAGCTAACACATTTTATTAATAATTAATAAAATATATTAACTATTAATATAATATATTATTTATTCATATAATAAAAGTAAAATATTTTTTTTTCAATGTGCAATTAATTTTTTCTCTCACCGTCCATGATTATCAAAATTATTCATTTCCGTATCACGATCAATTTTCATTATTTTCACACTTGGACTTAACATTTTAGAAAACATTGTATCATTCGTAGTGTCTCTAGTATTTGGAAATTTCGGTGTGTCAACTTCGTCCGAAGGACGCATAATAATATCGTGTCCTTGATAAAAAATTCTGCCGTCATTTCTCTCGTCATTAAAATT
The DNA here is from genome assembly GCA_030347285.1 of Microctonus hyperodae. Classification (NCBI taxonomy): domain Eukaryota; kingdom Metazoa; phylum Arthropoda; class Insecta; order Hymenoptera; family Braconidae; genus Microctonus; species Microctonus hyperodae. The sequence goes on from JAQQBR010001834.1 coordinate 4,676,489, forward strand.
ATTTCTCACCAATGTTTCAGCGTCCCGATAACGATCAGTGTCATAACGATAGTGATGGCCATTTACATAACCACCCTTTGTTTGATAACGTTCATTATCAATAAATGGTATATCACCCTCGTCATAATCTTTGGTAGGTTCAACGACAACACCAACGTCAGATGTACGCGGACGTTGTCCAGTTGCATGACGATCATTATTATCATCTCGTGATGGTGAAGTAGTTTCTAAATTATTATTTTCTGTCATTCGACGATCGCCAACTTTTTCAAATGCTTCATTAACTTCTTCTCTATTTTTATTTTCGTTTGTCATAAGAATTCTTGTGTCCATATCGCTCGTTAATGTTGGAATTGGTTTCACTGTATTTAAAAAATAAAATAAAATAACAAAATGAATAAGTGAAACAAGATGGAAAAAAAATATTTATGTATTTATTTATAAATGCTTTAATTTATTATTGATTTCATAATTAAAGAAAATTGTGAATTAAAATAATTAATATTACAAATAGAATTTAATTTATTATATTAAGCTTCAATTGTCTGGATGCGAATTTTTTGGTGAATTAAATTCATCCTGGAACTTGCCTGAATCTTTAACAATCACTGTCTGTGTTCCATCTTGTTTCGTTTTATGTTCGGGTGCGGTCATCAGTAAATCAGCAATAAAAACGAGAGCAGTTATAAGGCAAAGTGCACCAAGCACTGCGGCATTATCAACTAAATCATTTGGTATATTTTCAATTGATGCTAATGTTAATGCACCCACAATACCAAAGAGAATAACACCGAGTCCAAGTAGACAAAGTTCCTTGAAAAAAAAAAAATTATCGTAAATAAATATATAAAAATAACCAAGAATAATAATAAATTTATTTCGATTACGTAAATGAAGAGAGAGAGAAGAAAGATGAACGAGCGATGAATACTTAATAAATGTAAACGAAACGATCATGAAACTCCTCAGGAAAGAAGTACTTATATATTTTGCAATTAAATATTTTTAAACGATAAATTAGATGAAAGATAAATCACTTCTTTTCTTTTTTTTTCTTTTAATGAACTTTTGAATGAATTTTCTATAGAACAATTATTGTATAGCAAATAAGAAGGACATGCCAAACCCAGTAATAAAATAAAAATTCCATTAAAGAATCGTCATTAAAAATTAACTATTCTTGAATAATAATTCCGGAATTAATTGAACTACTTAATTATTAGAAATATAAATTATACATCATCGACAACGATCCAGATGACTAAACAATCTCACACTATTTTCCCACGTTTTTTATTTTTTATTATTCATCTACCATTCAATGCAAATAAATTATTTCTATACGACCGCAATTTCTTGATCACTTCAGGATCAAGGATTATCATATACGAAGGATGCGGTGGATTCAACATTCGCGCTCTAATTTATGACTCATAATATCGTTGTTGTATGAAACATATTAAGTGTGTCACAATTATATGCTTATTTATAAAATGTATGGTTACGTGTGTAGACACGCGTGAACATATTTCTTTGCATTAACAACAATAATTTTTTTTTTTCATTTTTCTTATTTTTCAACCTTCCATCTCAATGTCAACGTCTGAATGAAAAAATATGTATTCTCACGCTACGAAATTTATTTTTTTTTTTACTGTCGGATAAATTAATTTAACGATTTCGCGAACGAGACGGGAAATGATTGAGCAATGATATAATAAATAAATGGCACATGATGATGAACCTAAAGGGACTTACGGTCTTTCGACCTCGCAGTTCTCCAGTTGCGGCTGCAACTAGTAGGCCCACGGTGATTATCACGTAACCACCACAAGTTGCTGTTGCGAGTGCTGCACCTATTGACACAAAGTTAGATCAAGGACATAAAAACAAACGAAATTCATTGAAATAAATATATAAAGAAGTGAATAAATAAATAAATAAATAAGTAAATAAAAAATTGTCTCAATAGTGAGACGAAAAAAATTTTTTTTTCTTACCTACAGTTCCCCAAGTAACATTATTCAACAGTGGCCATTCTCTGCTGCGATATCTGAGGTAACTGATGACTCTTCGACTCTCATCCTCAGTCACACGAAGTGCTACTACACATGCAATACAAAGAAGCTAGAAAAAAAAATTAAAAAATAATAGAATAGAGAAAAGATGAAAAAAACATTAGTGAAACTGCTGAGAATAATTAATTATTATTGTATAG
>JAQQBR010001834.1:4696761-4715881 GCA_030347285.1 Microctonus hyperodae
TTTTTTTTTTTTTTAATTTTTGAAATTAATCTTGACGAGGAATACTTCGTCGTTCTACTGAACGTAAAATAACTGATAATTGAATTAGCATCGTTGTGATATTGAGAAATAATGTTAGAATCAACAAAAAATATTCAAGGCTGTAAATGAAAGAAAATAAATTTTTTTTTTTTGGTTGTTTTGTATTGTTATTGTGTAATTTTATTTTTTTTTATCGTCTCACCCGTAGTAGCTGGGTGCAGATGATTCACTTTTCTTAATGAGCCACAAGATCCAATCACGCATCAGGTCAATAACACACCATAAATTAGCACACGTACCAAGTGTATTAAAATAAATATCCTGTCATTTAACAATTTAGCATGAGAGACAATTGATAATTAGTTTATCAATTGATTAATGATTATTAATATTTTTTTGCTTTTTAATTTTATTTATTATTTTTTTTTCATGGATTATATTTTACTCACGATAATAATATTGTGACGATTTGAAAAATTTTCAATTATACCAACGGCATTTATAATTATATAACCAGTGAGAAATGCGGGCATTAAAAGTGCCGTGACGGAGAAATTAAAAAATGTTAGTGGTAAAAATATATAAATAATCGTGGCCACAATGCAAACAATCTGTATACAGAAAAAAAGATTTTTATATGATGTGTATTTAATGAGTAATAATTAAATGAAATAAATATTTTATTTTGGAATTATTTTTTTAATTATAATTTAGTGTAATTAATAACTTACAAATCCACAGATTTTACATTGTAATGTTATTCTAACAGTTTCTTTTGGTATGTGATAATTACATCGAGGTGGTGAAATTGTCGTACAATTCCCCATATTTATCCTGCGTGTTGTTAATTAAATCTTAACATCCTGAAGTTACTCTCAATTGAATAAAATAATGGAAAAAAATTTTTTTTTTTTATTTCTGTAAAATAATAGTACTTCACATTTAATAATATATAATAATAATTAAAGAGAAAATTATCTTGATATATAACCTTAAATTATCTTATTGAATTTAATTTCAACTTGAAATTGATAAAAATTCAAATTAATATTTTTTTTTTTATAATTATTTTTTATTAATGATTTATTAACTACGTTGCTGCGTGCCGGAAATATTCTCGGTATTTTGTTGGCTTTTTTTCCGGGTGATATACATCGTCAATGTCACTTGAGTTATCATTAATATCGAAATAACTAGAGATAATAATTAATAAAATTTATAAATTAAATTTAGTACAAAGGAAAAATTTTTTTTTTTTATTTAAAAATTTTTCTTACTGAGTAGTATTGAAGATAAATATATTTGATTCGGTCCATTATCAGCATCTGGTGGTTCAATTAATAATTCTTCGATAAATCCACCCACAGCACCAGCAACATTTGTTGGAATTCCAAATACCATTAAATAAAAATCGTAGCTCTGACAATTTGTTTTGAATACATAACATAATAGTATTACAAATGAAATAATAATGTATGTAAGTGAATCGATGGTATAAATAATCCAAATCCATCTGGGTAATTCATAAGCTTCATAGTGTATTATTAATGCAAGTGATATGCAGCTCAATGTCTGAATAAATTTAAAAAAAAATAGTACATTGCAGATTTAACCTTGTTAGAATAATTTTTATTTTTATTCAATTATTAATTTAATTTTTTTTTCACAATTTTCCTGACAATTTCTTACCAAGTGAAGTAATTTCAACACTATTGGATAATTTTTTTGTAATCCTGTCAGACACTTCATATTTTGCAATTTGTTTCTGTTGAAATTGACAATTTATTAATTATTTTCTCTTTGATTGTGTCTCTTCTACGTGAATAAATTACTGCAATAAATAAATAAAAAAAAAATCGAAACAAACGAGCTTGAACAATTCGTATATACAATAAAATTTAATTAGATAGTTTATTTAAAATAAATTTAATACAAATTAAAATTTATAATACGTTTGATTTATAAATTACTTCCAATTAAAAAATATTTAATAGTTTTAAAATTACGATAGAAATATTTATTAATTATACATATGTAAAATTGAAATGTTTAGAAAATTATTATTCATGAAGTGATTTGATTGGTGAATATGTATTTATATAAATTGAGAATATAAAAAAATGTTTGAATATGTTGAACACTCTCAAAAATAATTATGAATTTATTTTACGAAGTCACGAATTATATTTCAATTTTTATAATTAATTATAAGTGATTATTTTAATTATATCCATCTTCAGCAAATGCATAGAAACTCAGTAGTGTATCGACAAGATATGTAGCACCTTCCAATACACACAATGAACCCACAGCCAACCCAATCTATTTAAAAAAAAAAAAATAATAAAATTTTTTATCATCGAAATTTTATCATGGTGAATTTTTTCGTTTATTTAATTATTTCACCTGTCTCTCATTATCGACATGAAGATACTTGTGCTCTGATTGATATCCATGCCAATAGTGAAGGGCAGTACCACCAACAGCAATAAACATAAACATTCCGACAAAGTTCATAATAATTTCCTAGTAAAATAAATAACAAAATAATTTTTATAAAAGATACTTTACAGTTAGCTTATTTAAAATATTCATTTAAAATAATATTCAACACTTACAACAAGAGTTTTTTTATGTTTTGTTGTTCCAAAGCAATAAGTCAATAATACAACACTCGTATAAATAAAAAATCCAACAAAGACACCGGAAGCGACAATCTCCGCGTCTGGATTCTTGTCCTCATTTAAGTTCCACGTGCCACCCACACCCAAAAATTCACCGCCATATCCCGTTCGATAAAGTATAAGAATAATTAAATTCATCACCTGTAACAATTGCAGAATATATAAATATTATAAATAATAAAAATTATTATTCACACTATAAACAAATATTATTTATGTAAAAAAGAATATAGATTAAATTTTTAAACGCTATTTATCATTTTGTGTGTCATCAAGAATTGTAATCATTCGACAAATATAAATGTTCGTTATCTTTTTATCACAGATACGTGGTAATGAGTATAGAATGAATCAGAATTCTTTACAATAATAATGATGCCCTGTGGGTATTTTTACAAAAAAATAATTTTACAATAATTGATAATATCAATCACTTTCACGTTACGTTAATATAATTATATTATCTCGGAATATTTTTAAATATATTTGGTTGATAACATTTTTCAATTGTCCTCCAAGCGAATTCAATAATTATTATTTCACTGCGTTCACTTTAAAATATTATTAAATTCACAGAACAATTTTTCACTGCGAAATTCCTCACCAGTTTAAGTATTTTAATTGCCACACTGGCAATAATAACAATAGATGACATGATTAATTTATATTTTTATTCTTCTGATAATTAAGTAATGTCTTATTGTATCTTATATGCTTCAACAGGTGATCAAGAATGGCGCAAAATTTACACACGATGAAATTACTCGCCGCACTATGATACACCAAGCCCTTTTATCTAATCAGATAACGTGGTTTGAAGTCAGGGAGATAAAATCCCAGAGTAAAAAAAAATATCCAGAGAATCTTCTACGAAAAGATGATTTAAATCCAATTCATTCATAGACCTGCTTGTTAATTAAATATTAATTCCAAATTAGTTTAGAACAATAAAAAGAATTAACCAAAGCAAAAAAATTTATTGTATTGAATTGGATATTTCTGCCAAATAATTGGAATTTTTTTTAGACAATTAATATTTAATTAATTGTAACGAATTGTATGATTATGTTTCTTATTTATTTAATGTTATATTTTTCATGGTGTTTTAGGAATTGGGTTTGCATATAACACCGGAACAGATAGCAGAGATGGAGGCGAATGTAGACAAAATTGATTTTGCTGCAGCTGCTAAAGAAGAAAAATTAACTCGACATGATGTTATGGCACACGTGCATGTCTTTGGTGCACAATGTCCTAATGCCGCACCCATTATTCATCTTGGTGCTACCAGCTGCTACGTTGGAGACAATACCGTAATAATTTAATAAATAACTAAGAAAAAAAAAATTTGGATATAGAAATTTCTTCTTATAAATATTGAGTAATTAAAAATATTTTAGGATCTGATAGTGCTTCGTTCTGGCTTCGACATTCTGCTTCCAAAGCTCGCTGGAGTTTTATCGAGACTGACAAAGTTTGCTGATGAATATAAATCTCTACCTACGCTTGGATTTACTCATCTCCAACCCGCGCAATTGACAACTGTTGGTAAACGTGCAACACTTTGGCTTCATGATTTACTCATGGATGAACGGGCAATTCGTCGTGCACGTAATGATCTTAAATTCCGTGGAGTCAAAGGAACCACTGGAACTCAAGCATCTTTTCTCCAATTATTCAACGGTAAAATTGTGAAAATCCACTTATCCTTTTGAATTATTTTTCCTTTTATTTATTTATTTAATTTTTTGAATGATTGATAAAAAAGTATTGATTTGTAATTTCGTCTTTTTTCAGGTGATAGTGATAAAGTTAAACAATTGGACGTTTTAGTTACAAAAATGGCTGGTTTTGAAAAATATTATTCAGTTACTGGACAAACCTACAGCAGAAAAGTCGACGTTGAATGTTTAAATGTATTAGCATCTCTTGGAGCGACTGTTCATAAAGTAGATATCAATACTATTTATTTAAAAAGTTTTTAAAATTGAATAAATTAATTTTTTTAATGGCAATTATTAATTATTTTAGATATGCAGTGATATTAGAATTCTCGCAAATATGAAAGAAATTGAAGAGCCATTTGAGAAAACACAAATTGGCTCTAGTGCAATGCCATATAAACGAAATCCAATGCGTTCTGAACGTTGTTGCAGTATTGCACGTCATTTAATGACATTAGTTGGTAATACTCTGCAAACTGCAGCGACTCAATGGATGGAGAGGACACTTGATGACTCGGCAAATCGTCGTATTACTCTTGCTGAAGCATTTCTCAGTGCTGATGTTATTTTAATGACATTACAAAATATCACTGAGGGTTTAGTTGTATATCCAAAAGTAATTGCACGTCATGTTGCGCAAGAATTGCCATTCATGTCCACGGAGAATGTTATTATGGCAATGTGTAAAGCTGGCGGTGATCGACAAATTTGTCATGAAAAAATTCGTGTACTCTCGCATGAAGCTGGAGCACAAGTAAAGCAACATGGTTTGGACAATGATCTCGTTCAGAGAATTAAGGAGGACGTTTATTTCAAACCAATTTTGAATGAACTCGATTCGTTGTTGGATCCTGCTACATTTATTGGCAGATCGCCTGAACAAGTCACGGAATTTCTTCATGAAGAAGTTTATCCAATTGTTAATAGTTATGTAGGACTTGAACAGAGACCAGTTGAACTTAATATTTAATTATTGACACAGTTGGAGGTTGGGATTTCACAATGATTTATTTTTTTTGTCTGTTGAAAAATTAAACTCTTCATTTTTACCAATAGATCATTTTTTTTATATTGACATCAGATTGAATATATAGGTGTAAATATGTATGAAAAATATAATATTTTTTTGCGTTGTGATAACAAACTTTTTTTCTTTTAATTCAAGTACATAAACAAAAAGCATAGATAGATATATACGTTGAATAATATTGGGAAGTAATCGATAACAGGATTTTTTTTTTTCATTTTAATTCGGGGAAACTGTGATAGATCCGTGGAAAAGAGAATTAGGAAATAATTTATATTTTATAGTCGAAGATTAAAGTAGAGAAGTTTGTAAAAATGAAGAATTAAGGCAAGGCGTTGAAGACAAGATTAAAAGAGATGTAGTAAAAAAAAAAAGAAAGAAGATTTATTTATTGCAGTGCATAAGATTTTATTATTCATTATAAATTGAGGATAAACATAAGAATGAAAATAAGTAAATTTAATTTTCCAGTTGTAGTTTTGTGAAAATTAAATTCAGTACATAATGATATTGTTTACAAGAGGAGAATTAATAATAATAAAAAAAAAGAGTAAGAAGAGAAAAATAAAATAGTAATAGTTTATAGTCAATGAAGACTATCACAGTGAATTAAAAAAAAAAAAAATAATAAAAATATATAAAGTTTCCATTTAGAAAGAGTTTTACAATTTACAACAAGATAAAATTTTCATTGAGTAGAAAGTTCAATTTGATAGACTAGAGGAAACGGTGGTATATTGCTATAGAAAAAAAGATTAAGGAAAGAAGAAAGGAAAAGAAATGTAGAGTACAAGAAGTGAGAGAATGTGAAGAATAATTGGAAGACAGAGGATTTTTTATTGTAGATTTGAAGAATGAAATAAAATAGTAAAAGCAGAGATAGTTGACAGAGAAAGAAAAAATGAAAGGAAAATAAGAAATAAAGAAAGAGAAAAAGATTGTAAAATCACAGCATTGAGCTTTGCAGTTGAATAGAAGATTTATTGAGAGTAGAAAAGCGAACAATAAACTAAAATCAAGCTTAAGGAAGAGAGAGGAGAAAGGAAGAAAATATTAACGGTGAAATAATAAGGCAGAGAAGTAAAAGAGTTGGAAGAGCAGAGTGGAAAAAAAGGAGAATAGAAAAATAGATAAAATAAAGTATAGTAAAGAGTATTTAATAATGTTTTGATAGAAGAAGAAAGGTGAGAAGGAAATTTTACAGAAGAGTGGAGAGAAGACAATAGAACAGTAGCAGTCTGTAGTATTTAACATAAAATAAAAATGTATAAACAATAGGAACAGAAGAAAAAGATTCTGATAGGGAAAGTAGAACAGACGTTAGATGGAAACACAGATAGATAGGTAGATAAAGTTGGGAAAAAAAATAATAGACAAGCCAGTTCATCGAAAATTATTAAAAAGTACGAGATGGCAAGACATGGCGTACAATTTCGAAGTCATAATACTGGTGGGTAGTGAAAAGTACATGGAAATAGTGAGAAAAAGTAGAAGTAGATTCGAGGAGAAAAATTCATGCAAGAAAAATAGAAGGAAAGAAAGGAATTTTTGGTGGAGAAATGAAAATTGAAAAAGAAAGTGTGTAGCGAAAAAAGAGGAAGTAAGTAGTAGAAAATTGAGAGATTGATTTAATAGTCAGGAGGAAAATAAGATATAGAGATAGAATTTTTGAGAGTAGAGTAGAATAAAAAAAATGATAGACTAGGAGTAGAGATTGTAGAAAGATAGAAGAAATTGAGCGGAGAGAATAGATACAAAGATTGACAATAAGATAAAGATAGACTAGAAAAATGTAGAAATAGATTTGTAGAAGAAATAAAAAGGAAAAAAAGACGATATGAAAAATGGAAACATTGGAAAGTGAGAAGAAAAAAAAAGTAGATGAAAGCAAAAACATCGTCAATATCTACTAATTTTTACTAATTGAAAGAATAGAAAAAAAGAAAATAATAAAAAATAGAAAAAAGATTAACAAAAATAAACTTTTAAAATAAAAAAAAATATTCCCAGATAAATTATTTGAAGATATTAATTGACACATGTGAAAGAGAATGAAATTTCAAAGAGCATTTGAGAATGACGGTAATTCAGGAACTATCACAGTATGTCTATTCCGATAAAAAATATAAAAAGGACAACCAAAAATTATCGTCCAAATGTAACTAAAATCCAATTAATATAAAGTCAAATAATTATTTCACGCAACATAAAAAAAAAAGGTACATCGGGAGTAGCGTCAAGGCGAACAATTTCATTCCTCTTTTTTGTTTGTTTTTCTTTTCTTCTCAAAATTTGCGTTAAATTCCTTCGTTATAGATTTCGTATTTTTTTTTTCAAATCTCCTTAACGTCTTTCATCATTTTTTTTATTTTTCTTGGTGGGAATGTTCCGAACAATGCAGAGGCACACATGTGGCCTTATTTCACCCGAAATATCATCGAAAATCAACTATACACATAAACCAAAGTCAAATCAATTTTTGCTTTCATTTTTTTTCATCAATATAAATCTGTTTTTACTTCTTGGCAATTCGATAACCCGAGAAAGTAGTTCCCTCATTTGATTTTCCAGCATCAACAAATACTGCAAACTGATCGCCTACGTCACAATCCAGAATAACTTGATTTGCACCACCATAACGGCTACCAGTTGATACAATGGGTTTCCAACTATTAGAATTGTTTGCTTTTCGTTTTAATGTAAGTTTCAAATCACTACCATATCCCGCAAAGCTAATATGATAAATTCCCGGACAATGTGTGGTAAATATTCCAGTTTCTGCAATATAACCAACGCCTTTGTTCACCAATGTCTCACGAAATATAAGTTGTGCATCCTTAAATTAAATAAATAAAATAATATTAAATATATTCTCATGTATAAAAATTAATTTATAATTTTGTTTTTATAATTAGGTGAAAATTACTTACGTTGTTGGTGCTTGATGTTGCGGAGAACGCCACTAAACCAACGCAATCTTCAGCGGTTGCTAATTTTAACGAACCAACTGTTGTTATGCCTGATCTTGGTGGATCAGGACGAGCTGCGTTGACCAATAGACCTGCTGATAATCCCAGCAGTATCGTCCACACCAACCTGGGTAAAATTAAAAAAATATAATTATAATTTATGTATGAATAATATTTTTATTTACTTGTATTTATATGATGGTGGTCTTTAGCTTATTAAAATTCAGTTAGAATGCTCAAGTTCTGTGTGTGGTAAAGTTCAACCGGTACTTTCACTGCTTCGGGGGACAGAGAACGTGAAGTAACTCAACGAGTTGTCAAGTCTATGTTGTAAAATATCTGGCTTCGCGTCAAAGTAAAAGCGCAAAGTGAGAAAAAAAAATGAAATAATTAAAGAAGAAAAATATAAACACAAAAATATAATGGATTTGGGAAATAAAAAAATAAGTATAGTAAAATAAAAATTATCTATGTGAGATCTTTTAAAGTACGAGAATTATTTTGAAATTTATTTTATGTGCCAATTATCAAATATTTTATTTCTATGTGATGTTAACAATTGTGGTAATAATATAATAAGCAATTTATCATATTGCATTGAGAAGAAAGTGAGTAAATTTTTCTTGGGAATTGAGCAATTCATGAAAAAGGAAAAAAAATGAATAAATAAATTTATAAATTGGTGTTATATGATTTATATTCTTCGAATAAAATTTCTGTAAATCACCTGGACTAGCCACAAGCATTTTTATTTATTTATTTATTTTTTCATCGTGTAAGTATTATGTGTAAACCGCGTGAGACGAGAGCTCATCTTCTTATATTTCCTTTCACTCGCTAGTCAAACAATCATCATTGATAATCAACGTGCCTTCAATTTCTAAACACTAATCAGCATAAATTAAATATTAAGGAACAAACATTTTCATTCACAGAAAATTAATTTCAATATTTTAAACGTTCTATACTATCGTAACAAAAATCAAACATTCAACTAAAAGTTTTCTACAATAATAGTAATATTAATAATATTGAAATGAATAACAATTATAGAATAAAAAAATAGTAAAACTAATTAAAATTGATTATTCTTAGAGAAAATATACATTTATATTTTTTTTTCTTCAATATGAATATGAAAAAAATAAAATAAAATAATGAAATAATGATTTCTCTGCTACTGTATAGGTAGAAACGCAATAAAAATGAAAAGTGGAACTGGATTTTCTTGGGCGTACTAATCAAATACATACTAATAACTCAGCGTGAACTAATGCAACCACAACGAGAACTAATAAGGACACAGGACCTGTATTCTGTCGTTGGTTCATGCACGATCGACTTACCCCACTTTCTAATCGGAACACAACGAAGGGAAAGTGATAAATAACGGTAATAACTTTATCTTGATGACCTTGTTACCTTAATCACATAAAAATTTTTCCAATTTATCTAAATAAATTATTCCCATATAGATAAATATTCCCATTCGTAAAATTAATATTTATGATAGATATACAATTATGTATTTAATTTTATTTCGTAAAATTTTTAATTTGTTTTTTTAATTAAATGTGAATGAGGAAAAAAAAATGTTTTATATAACGCATTATGAATTCTGTGTTAGGCTAGATGAAATCCAAAACCCTTTCACTTTCTGGTTCGATTTCAAGGCAAATTTGTGACTTTATAAATACGAATGTGACTTTAAATATCAGATGCTCGTTCAGGCTAAATAAATGTCTAAAAAAATTAAGGATATATATACAATATGTTGCAATTTAAATTCTTTGCTCAGAGCTGCAAGATTATTTATTACAATATATCAAGCCAATGACTGATAAATAAATACACACATTTCACAATACTAAAAATATTAATGAATTAATTCAATGTATTGAATAATGAATTGTTTATTCATTCAGTATCTTATATTCTTTTTTTTTTGTTTCAGTGACACGACTCTACATAAAAAACTGACGAGAAAATAAAATCAAGGGTCATATATGAATATGCAAATGATTAGAAATGACGTCGAGGTACATTAATAATAATGTTTATATAAACATATATGTACACATATGTAACTTATTTACACACTGTGTCGTTTCATAACAAGGCAATGAATACCAACATAAATTCATATTAAAAATAATTATTTACATAACGCTTCGCTGAACAAACTCCAATTAGTTCTTCGCTCATAAACATTACAACTCAACAATGCGATAAAAGTCTCGACAATAAAATATAATATTCAAGTCGATTTTATTTGAAATAAAAATTACTTTAAATTAAAAATAAAAATGAATTTCAAGTTAATCATGAAGATAAGTTAATATAAAAATTAAATGATGAAAGTAATCAATAGAATTATTTTTTATTTAATTATTAAGTATTTCAATAGGTTTAATTGATAAAATAAATATTTATTCATGACTTACATGATGTTTAATTGTGGTGTGGCAGCAACAACACCCCAATGGGGAACGCCGAACGCTCGCGTCGTTGTTGTTGTTTCCTGTCTGCAGTTCCAGGTGCGTTAAACCTCCCGGGCACAAAGCTACGCCTTTATATCACTTCCGAGCTTGAACTACCTGCTCCATGCTCCGGCGTCTCTATTTTCTCTTTCTCCGCCCCTCTATATTACAAAGTAACTTAACTCCCACTTCCACTTTTAAATACGACAATCGAATGTAAACTCGCTCCCTACTACTCTCTATACAAGTATAATAGCACATCAATACACACTTATTTATTCAAATACATATATAATATATAATAATACTTTATTGTATATATTTAAACAAAAAGATATATAGTGACACAGTATTTTAAATGTTGATCACTTCATGATTGTGCATTCACTCGTAACACTTCACTGATCATTGGTGACAGATAAAAAATATACAATTATTTATTATAACTGTATACGAGGACATTTGTTTATATGTATAATCAGTGAATTTTTAAATTATTAATCTTTCATATTTTTATTTACTGTTATGAATTTCATAATGTTTTTTTTTTCCTGTATTTGATTTAATTTCTTATTTTCTTTTTTATTCATTAAATTATTTTTTATTTAATTTACCTATTTATATGTATTATTATATGAGCAATTAATTTTGTAAATTGATATTACTGATGATTTAAGATCTATAAATGCATTAGTCAGTGTTATATGTTTGAATTCTGAGAAATCAGGTTGATCTAGAAAATAATTACGTTGACGCGAATGCATATATACATATTATATATATATGTATATATAGATATATTTGCAAATTTAACTGGTTTAGTACACTATATAATTTTCAAAGCAGGAACTTGTCGTGGACTTATTAATAGAGTGAAATGTCTGTGTATGTCAAATTAATAAATCTCTGGTAATGCTGACTTGCCATCGTTGTCCGTCGTGTCCATATAATCACGCTAATATATACGCCCATAATTTTTATTTACACACGTGAATATAAATATATAAACAATAATTATTGACAAGAAATTATGAAGAAATAAAAATGAAAATTTTATTGAATTTCGAAATGTACGAATTGGAATTAGGTAAATTAGTTTATAAAAATTTATTTTATTTTTATATACTTTCAATTTCTTGTTTATTTCTTTTTTATATATAAAATATGTATACAAATAAACAGATATATTTGTATGTAAATATGTGTATAAAATGTTTGATAAAATCTTATTTGAATATGTATCAGTGGGTCATGTTCAATGAGCGCGCGTTCGCTTTTGATGGCACACTTTTAAAATACCACAATGGGAATATCCCATATAATTTCTCCATCGTATTTTACTTCTTCACCGTCACCTCGTTTTTATATTTTCCTTTCTTTTTATCCTTGTGGTGTAGGAGAACTGGTTATATTGCAACTTTATAAATGAGAGGTGAAAGACACCATTATTATATCCACTTTAAATTTTCGGTTTCGAGTTATGTTTTATGTGTATGTGAGTGTGCCAAATATAAAACATGCCTGTGGACTTGTAACAAAATTTATGAATGATAATGTGCCATAACGATGTGAGAACTGGATGTATTTAACTGTCGTGCGAATAGATTAGTCATCTGAGAAACTTTTGCACACTCCATAGTCATTTTACCAACGACAAAATGACAAGATTTATTCGGTTGACAGAAATTTACATGCACGCATGAATACAGAGTTGATATCAAAATTGTCATTTATAATGATCTAATAAATTATCATCTTCATATATTTATTCGAAATTATTTTATTCTTAGTGTATAATTTAAATTAATGAATTACGTGCGTATATTTTTTTTTTAGTTTGTGAATTGTTTTGGATGGGAGGAAAAAAATAATATTGCAAAATATTTTTGTGTAAGACCTACATAACTTTCTTTCTCTAAATGATCGTTGCCTCCAGGCGAAGGATGACCCGTTGAAATTATTTCTCTTCTGCTCATTTCTATTCAATCTACAGAGAAATAATTAGAATTTGATGATTATCTTGTGATGTTTTCTATTCACAAAATACACATTCAAATTTCAGGTCATATCAATTTTTTTTTTTTATTATTACAGTTGAATAACTGTTTATTGACCGAATTTTTTTTCTCTCATGCTTTTATTTTTTTATCTCATCTAGAAAAATTTTGTTTATCATTAAATATAAATATACGTTGAAAAATTATCATTAGAAATTTTTATTTTATATTGTATATTAATTTTTTTTTATCATTTTATTTGATATGTTATTAATTACTGATGTGAATGATATTGAGAGGGGAAATTTATATCATGTTATGGGAATATCAATTGCATGATTACATGTTTGCGTGTTTCTTTGCCATATACACACGTTTTAGTTAATGACCAGAAATTATCGAGATGGAGACGGTAGAAGTGAAGAAGTGTTCGATGGCGGGAGAAAGATGTGTGACTACATTTCAGCTGAACATTATAGCCCAAATGAAAGTCTAACTTCCAACATAAATATAAGTTCTCCAGACAATTTTATATGAATACTCATATATTTATATTTATTTTAAATTCAAAATACAAATGTGAAGAGTGAATAAATAATATATTCGTGTAATATGTTAGAAATGATTTGTATATTAAAAAGAAATAGAAATCACATTTTATAGTAAGTGTTGATACTTTTTTTGTTTGTTCATAGTTATGAAATAATTTTTTACATATGAAAAATATAAAGCATTCGGTTTTTGTGTAACATTGAATCCTAAATAAGGCATTGGAGTATTAAAAAGGCAGCTGGATAATTATCATAATTATATACATACATATTAGAATTATTTCGAATTAAAATAAAAAAAAATTAAAAGTTTATATCAGTTTCCATATTTTCTAATAATTGCCGCAAATTTTTCCACATTTCCTTATTTACAAATTTCGAAGATAACGTTATTTACATTGATAAGACAAAAAAAAAATAAAAAACATTAAAAGACATATTACGCTCATTGATTTTATAGATCATTTGGTTGTATCGAATGAGAATTCAATACACTATTGGCTCAATGTTTGTTATATCGTATTTCAATGTGGATTTATGGATCGAAAACTTCGATCGACTTTCACTCGTGGCCCGACTGCGACGCACTTTCGCGCTACTTACAATTGCACGCGCGCACATACCGCCCACTTTGTCTACAATTTAATTTCATGATGGTAACAATTTCCAATTTTATATTCACGTTATTACAGTATCCGATCAATAGAATAGAATAAAATATCAGCCATGTGTTCAACGAATTTCTTTTCATTGATAAACCTAGACTGATGATGAAATTAAAATAGAAAAATTAATTAATCAATCAATAAAATAAAGTAGAATTGTTTAGAAACACATGACTATTTAATAAAAAAAAAAAAGAATTGTATAATATAATTAAACGAGAATATTATCATCTTGACATGCTGGTCCTTTGCTTGGCCAATTGCAAGCACTTGCACGATTATCGAATGTCAAATGAATTGGACATTTAAATATATGAAGTGTAAATTTCTTCTTCCATTCATCCCAATGGCAAACGTAAAATTTATTACAATATTTTGGATGTCGGAATAAACCGGGGCGTGCACATTTAGCTTCACCCTCTGCACTCATTTCAAGTACACCAATTTCATCTGGATCCATGTGGTCAATTGACGATGTACCAATAGTGGATAATGTATTTTTATTGGCATTGGATGAATCGAGACTTTTTCCACTGCGTGATCTAACTGAACCAGAAGAGTAAGAAGCGCTTGCTTCAATGTCACTAGCAGAGACTCGAAGTGGCGATGAGGTTGTGGATGGAAGATAATGCAATGACGGTGGAGAGGGACAGGGTGTTGATGCTGGAAGATAACTCGATGATGGTCGACGGCTTTGAGATTTAGCGGATTTAACGCCATTAAATACAGCGACAACTGGAGTGACACGAGAGAGAGTTTTTGGTGATGTTGATTGATATGTTATTGAGTCTTTTTTGTAATTTTGTAATTCTATTTCACGATTATTTTCCAAGTCAACGTAAACATCAGATTCGTCATAATTTCTTAAATCAATTTTTCCATTGGATGAATCAATCAATAATGGTTTATTGCTTTTGAAACTAGCAAATGGATCAGCTTTGCAAGTACATTCAGCGCCAAGTTTTCCCAATAAAATTGGATGAAGATCGCTAAATTTAACAATTACTTTTCTGTTATCTTTCGTGTGTCCAACATCTGTTAATTTATTTACTTCATATCTTGGCGTGGTAGAAATTCTTTTGTAACCACCAGAATATGTTGTTACTCTTGGCTGTGATGTTGTGTAGTCTCGATTTAATGATGCTATTTTACCAGACGATTTTTCATTGTCATATCTGTCATCACCTCTGATGTCTTCAAAGTCACCGCGTGCTGTAAATTTAACACTCCCTCTATTATTATAATTAGTCACGAGTTTTTCAACCTCATTACGATTAATCAATGGATTCGCTGGTGAAACATTGCTTTCAATTGGTCGTACGGTTGAATAAGAAATTTTTGGTGTTGAAGATTTAATGAATTCTTCATTTGGCTTGGGATAATTATAACCACCACCAACATTGCCTTTAACTGGAGACGTATCTTGTCTGTAATTTTCTACAGGCTGCAATGGAGCAACTGTACTTGGTCTCTGATACACCTAAAAATAAAATAAAAAAATAGAAACAAATAAAAAAGCACAAATAATTATAAACCATTAACAAATCGATTAATATAAAAATAAATTAATTATATTAATAAAAACAAACCTGCTTTGGAATATTCACATTAGATTGTTGATAAGAAATAGATCCTTTGGATAATGATCCACCTTGATTAATTCTTTCGCCGAAATCCCCATTTATACGATCGTAGGTAAAATCTAAATTCCCAGTCGTGTCCTCTTCTTCATTCGTGGATTGTTGATAATTCACCAAAGGAGTAATTCTCTGTTGTTGGAGATTTTGTGGATATTGTTGAGAGGAGAAATATCCTGGTACACCTGTGGAGAAAGGTGCAGAAGTACTGCTCGATTGTGGAAAAGACAATCCAACATTTAAAAATTGATCGTCACTATTTTTTTCAGAATTAATCAACCCTGTATCTTCATCCTTGTAATCATCATTGTAATTCACATTTTCAACTGGTTTTGGTATTGATGTAGATGATATTACAGATTTATAACCATTATCTAAAATAGGTTTAACAGTTGATACTGCAGCAGGTATTCGTGCGGCTTCAAATACCGTTGTTTTATAATTATCCAAAGGTGCAGTAGTATAACCGACAGATTTAACGGTCGGTGAAACAGTTGGATATGTTCGTTGTGCTGTAAAGAACGGATTGGAGTATAGTCCAGTAGAGGCAGTGTTTGATGATGATTTTGATGATTGATACATGTTCTCCTGATACTGGATACTCATTGGGTTCGCGTAGGAGTAGGTATTAACATTAGCAGGCGAGTCAGTGATAGGTGCTGATGGTGAAATTGTTGGTGTATTGTACACGTGAATATTAAATAATGGCGATTGTGATGACGTTGGAATATTACTATTTTCTTCAGCGTTTGACGATTGGCTTAATGCTGTATTATCATATGAATATGTAAAAATATTTGATTGTTGATTATTTGTTTTTGTTTTTTGTTTATTAATTGTTCCAAATGCATTTTCACCAATATGATCGGTATTTACTATTGGTCTTACTGTATTTACTCCAGCAATATAAGTTCCAGTACCGCCTAATTGTGCAGTAGTAATGCCTGTTTTGGTCGGACCTGTTTTGGTAAATCCTTCTTTTGTATAAACACCATTGGCATTTGTTGTAAATAAATTACTCTGAGTAACTTCCGCTGCTGGCGGGATTCTAAATGACGTACGATGGTCCCTAACATCATCCTCAGTATATTTATGGGTTACAACACCATTGTTGTATCGAATTGTGCCACGACCACCATTGTCGTAATATTCATTTGTCTTGTAACCGTCATTGATCGTTGATTTTATCGGGACTTCACGATTATTATCAGTAGATACACCAGCTTGATTAGTGTAATATCTATTGCCAGGAGATGTTACGGATGTTGCTGGTGTGAAATCTGTGGTGCTTGATGTGCCAATATTAAGATTGAATCCAGGCTGATTATTATCGTAATAATTATTTCCATTTTGTATTAAACTAATGTCGGGTGTGAATGCTCCACTGTTTCCCTTTACTCCTAAACCACTTGTGAACGCACTGCCAGCTTGATTTGTATAATATTGATTCCCTGGTGAGACTGTAGAACCAGTAGGTGCAAAAGTAATACCACCCTTAGGAGCAATACTGTTAGTGTAACCACCTGTTGCATGATTGGTGTAATATCCATTTCCTAAGTCAACTGTAGAGTCTCTAGGAGCCCCGGGATGTCCAATATAAATTCCAGATGCACCTGTTGGAACGTTAGAAATTATTCCCGATGGAGTTTGACCATTAATAGATAATCCTGGGGATGAAGTATCGTATAGTGAAGTTTGTGGCACTGCAGTTCCATCATAAATTGTCTTGACACCATTAGTGACAACATAACCAGATGTACCTGGTTGTGATTGAATAAATCCTGGCTGTGTTACGCCAATGGTAAATGTTCCGCCTTGGTTTCCAAAGCTGGGATTTGTTACACCTTTAATAAAACCACTGGGTGTCGCACCATCTCCACGATATACTGACGCAGTGGAATATCCTGAATTTGTTTTGCTAGAAAATCCAGTTTGTGATGAGCCGATTGATGATGTAAAGCCACTGTTTATATTCCCACCTGTATAATATTGTTGACCTGTTGTTTGACCCGCGTTTGAATAACTTTGTCCAGCAGTTGTGTATTGATTTCCAGCTCCTTCTGATCCAATTATTATTGTCGGTGGTCCGGGATATTTTTTTGTATATGCTCCACCACTTGTTGTGTATTGTCCACCATCGGATGGTGAATAACCATTATGTGATATTGTTGAATGCCCGGATGAAGTTGTGTAACTACTGGTTGCATATCCGCCAAGTCCGTCGGTTTTTCCATAATCACTTTGAGTTACTTGACCTTTTATACCTTGCCCATCATATCCTCCTCCGCTTTGTGAAGTATCACCTAGATTGGGATGTCCATTTTTATTTGAAGAATCATCGTAACCTCCTTGATTTTTATCACCATAACCGCCATGATCGTCATAACCAGCACCTGAAGTTACTTCTTTATCATATTCCCCTTGTCCAGAATCTTCATGACCATTCGAACCGCCATGCGAAGATTCTTCGTCATGTGATTTGTCATATCCTTCATCATCGTTATGGTGTTCTAATATTTCATGACCGTCATTAGAGGAGTTATGATCATGTTCATTATTATTTGATTCATCATATCCACCCGGACCACCATGAGGATATCCCTCGTCATGAGTTTCTTTATGTGACTCGTCATATCCATCATGACCTATTTGTCCATCGTGTCCTGACTCCTCATGGCCTCCATGATCATCATGGGAGGATCCAGCATCGGAGTTATGATGGCCTGAGTCTTCAAAGCCACCTTGCGATGACTCGTCATCATAATTTGGATGCTTTGTTACTCCTGGATCACCATGGGGAAATTCACCATCGTGTTCACCTTTTTTAGATTCATCATGTCCACTATGGTCGTCATGTCCTGATTCTCCATAGCCTCCGTGGCCATTATTCGAAGATCCATCGTCGTATCCACCATGTCCACCTTTGGATCCACCACTGTGGTCATCTTTGTTTGATTCATCATATCCATCATGTTCACCATGAGAATGTGATCCGTCGTCATGTCCATCATGGCCTGATTCGTCGTGACCTTCTTGAGATCCTTCATCGTGGCCACCTTTGGATGGATAATCATATCCGTTGTTGCCATCGTGAGAATGTGATCCATCATCAGATCCACCGTGTCCTGAGTTGTCGTTGCCACCATGAGATGATTCATCGTCGTGTCCATCATGACCACCTTTAGATCCACCACCGTGGCCACCTTTATTTGATTTATCGTATCCACCATGCCCACCATAACCATCATCGCCCTCATGACCACCATAACCACCATCGCCTCCGTGTCCACCATAGCCGCCATCGCCCCCATGACCATCATAACCACCATCGCCTCCATGACCACCATAGCCACCTTCGCCTCCAT
>JAQQBR010001834.1:4722736-4735246 GCA_030347285.1 Microctonus hyperodae
TCATAATAATTTTATTGAATATTTTTTTTTATTATTTAAATTATTTAAATTATTTTTTTGAATATTTTTAATTATTTTTTTTCTATTATTTAAATATTTTTAATTATTTTAAAAAATTTTCTAATTATTTTTATAAATATTTTCTCTTGTTATATGAAATTATTTCAATTATTTCTTTGATTTTTTAATTTGAATACAATTAAAATGACTGTGAATTATTTTTCATGTCGAGAAATTTGACAATTATTTTTCCTAACGGATATTCAGGTGTCGAAATTAATTAACATACGAAAGATTATGATTAAATAATATGTATATTAAAATTAAAATTAATTTCTCGATTGACTTGATACCAGTTATTTATTTATTTTTTTATCATTTATTTCCAACATGATTAGTACTGCAATTAGTGATAAATGTTTAATAACTGGTATTGGTTAGGATATGTCATGAAATTCATATATAAAAACTCGCGTGTCCACTTTATTTAATATCACTAATCATGTTCAAACAATTTGTCAACAAGATTTTTATTTAATACTTTAATTTCATTTTTTTTTCCCTTTCGTTCTTTTTACATTTCCAATTTTTTTCGTGTTTACATTATACTATCAGCTGTTTATTCAGACAATGAGTGTTGGGTTAAACTTATTAACAAATTAATGTTTCAACATTATTGTTTTGCAATATAATTGCAGCCTTGATCCACCGTAAAAGAAATTTTTTCACTCACAAAATTGTAGAGTATAAAAAAAAATTAAATAAAAGCAAAAAGAACAAAATTTAATTGGGGGTAAAACACACTGGGACCTTGATGATTGTTCATCAAATTTTAATTTTAAAAAACACGTTCACTCTTCTACAATATTATTCAATGTTCACTGTGGGAAAAAAAAATTTTTTTTTATTACAGGCGTATTAGTATAATGAGTTCAAATAAACAATAAGTGTCCTCTGTTATGTGAAGTCGAGAATTTTAAGGAGGAAAATAAATATTAATTAAAAAATTTATTTATTTTCCTCTCGTCTTCCAATGATATTAAACGACTTTTACACATCCATGTACTTATAATTTACTCGCCAATATGCATCTATACACCAGTCAATAAAATAACTACACAAAAAAAAATAAATAGAAAAAAAAATTATTTTTTCTGATTGAAATAAATTTTTTTCTTATTTCTCATATGCATTCTGAATAAAGGAAGGATGAATTATCCAGTACACTGCTGGATACTGATGAAAATACTCGATAAGAAATTAATTATAATAAAAAAAAAAGTGTAAGATTTAATGGGGGGAAAAAAAAATTATGGTATTAACTGTAAATAAAATTTTAATAATTTATCAATGTCAAGAAAAAAATCAATTTGACAGTAAGTAAAAAATACAAATAGTTATTAACTATATCACAGCACTTTAGGGACTGTCAGATTGATTGTTATTGATTATCAAAGTGCATTAATGTAGAATTTAAATAGGGGAAATGAGGAAGACTGATATTTTTTTTCTTTTTTTTATCTATTCTCTTCAATACCAACTGATGAATTAAAATTCTGGATTCTATCATAGGTGAGTCACGGAGCGTCAATCATATTGTGTGATGGCTTACGGCGGTTGTGGTGCAACGACCACCATAATATATGTAACGATGACCACGCCATTCCCATGCGCGAGATCCAAATAAAAAAGAAAAAAAAAATAAATTAACAGTGAGAAAAATAAAATGATAATTTAAATGTTTTTTTTTTCTTTCATTCTTTACGTAATTAATATAAATGCAAGTGTAAAATTATATTAAATTAAATTTAATTTAATTGAATAAAAAAAATTTGTTAACATGAAAATACCTTGGGAAAACACTTGAGATAAATTATGTAATAATGAGAAATTCGAATTTTTATTATATTTATTTTGTGAAAGACAATAAAGAATAAAAATTTGTTACAATGGTAAAGAGAATTTTTTTTTTGTTATGGTTAAATTATTGGCAATATAAGGTGATTGATTTATAAGTTACAACTATTATCCATTGAACGATGGTGTTCATAGATCGATTTACCAAATATGGTAATACTCAAATACACATGATACATACATAAAACACTTTATACTGTCACTTTATATACGCAGCTGAATTTTAAATCAACACAATTCTCAACGTTCACCTAACGATGATTTAATCGTGAGGAAATAATATCTCAAATCGAATTGTCGTCTTGCAGAAAGTACAATAAAATAAAATAAACAAAAAATAAAATTAAATTAATAATAGAATTAAAACTATAATTAAAAAATAAAATTAAAAAAAAAATCTCACGAGTTTAATATATGAAATAAATTATATTATAAATTTTTCTTTATTTTCTTTTTTACTAAATTTTTTTTTCTCTTCAATTTTTAAATTCATATCATTGTTTAATGGATTTTAAATGGATTATTGCTGATTGCGAAAGTGTGTAAATAATTTTTCGAGGTGACACAAACATCAGAAACATTTTTATATGGATGATTAAAAAATGTCTTAATGGAATATTGAGTAATGTAAAAAGATAAGTGTATCAAAAGGGGGAAAAAAAATTGAATAAAAATAAATATCAATTAATTTAATACATATAAATATGTATAAATTATTGATAGGCATATAATCGACATGTGCTATTGATCCAAATATCATGGGAAAATGTTTTGATGTATCTCTTATGAAATATATTTGCAACTATAATTGCTTTAGATTTTTTTTTCTTTTCATGTCATATATTCGATGAAGAGTAATGTGAAATTTTTATAATGTTTACATACGTCTTCTCATGAAAGTTGCTCGCATATTAAATAGTGAATGTAATTATACATTTTTATCTGTAGTAGATACTTGCATGTTTACAAATGTGTAATATTATTACTTCGTTTTAATAGGAAGTCAAAATAATAAATGAAAGAAAAAAAAAAATGAATGAAATAGAATGAATAACTAACGTTAATAATAATGTCAATAATTATATTCATTCAATGTATTTATTTAAGTCAGATTATATACAATATACAATAAACAATGACGAATAGAGAATAAGAATTTATGTAGCAATTTTTTGTAACAAAAAAATAAAAATATTCTAAATAACTTTGTGATTTGACGAGTCATCAATCTTCTATTCAATAAAAATATGAATGTAAACTATATACCTACAATAATTAATAACAATTCATAATATCTTATTTAATCTTTATAATAAAAAATTATTTCTATTTTTAATCATTCAAAACGTCTGAAGAATACAAGTATGATTAATTTGTATTGAAGTATTCTAAATTAAATATAATATCAATATTTATTAAATTATATAATTTTTTATTAATAATATTATTGTGGAGGATAAATATAATTTAAGTTTCAAAATAATTATTACAAGTGATAATACGAATTAATGGATTATTTTATTTTATTTTTTATATTTGATATTGAATAATTATTAAATAAGTGGGTGGAGCTTTGCGCAAAATTTTTTTATGCCCATGGCAATTGGGACAATATTACATTGCAATGTAAGACGCACACGAAAGCCTCAGGACATGCTTTCCCTTTCGATATATATATACATAATATATCGTAATGTAAATTCGTTATACATGTATAAATCTTAACTTATAATTTATCGCTAATTTTTTTTTCACTTGACTCCACACTTCTGATATAAACATGCGAAAATATATTTATATATTTAAACCAATCTGCACAACGTAATGTGATTTATTATAATAATCAGGTAAGAAAGATTAATATTATTTTATATATCAATTTATTAAAAATAAAAATGAAGGAAAAAAATTAATAATAATTTTTCTTTTTGTATATTTAAATAATTACGTCTTCTATATTTATTTCTATATGATGCAATTGTAGAAATGGAATTTAAACACACGTTAATAAATAAATTTTTCAATGATTATTTTTATGAATAATACACATTACTATATGTACTGTTAATGTCATGAGAAAAATTTAATCATCATTAAAAGCTGAGGGAATATATAAAGAGAAAGACAAGAAGAAAAACATTAACTATTGTATAATAAATTTTAATACTGTATGGTCAGATAATTGTTTCGCATTTTTGTTTGTTTATTTATGTATGTCTATTTTATTTCTATCAATAGTTTAAAAATAGTAAACGAGAAATTATTGTGCCACTTGTAAAGGAAGAAAATAAAATAAATAAATAGACCCAAACAAACAAATCAGAGTAAATAATTGTTAGATCAACAAAATTATTTATATAATTGTTTAACTGTAAGAATTTTATAATTATTTCAACGATACTATATTCCATACTTTCGCCTTCTTATAACAATCTCGAGTTCAATTCAAACATTTTTATTATTATATTAATTTTATTTTATTTGTTTATTTTATTTTTTCTTTTCCTTCAATTTTACACAATGAAGGACTAATGGAAACCGGTATGTGATGACTTATGAGTGCCATCACTTGCCCATGGCATTATCGACCATTTTACATACACACTTAAGTACATAAAACGTACGTGGGAAATTTAATTACAATTAATGTTGAACGAATTTATTGGAAATGAGATGAAAAAAAATAAATATTAATATAAATTGTTGAGGAAAAAAATTAAGAATTTTATTTTCTTATGTAATTGTTTTCACCTTGTGTATTTTATGTATACCAAACATGACTTAACCCTCGTATAGTAATATTAAAGTAATTTTTTTTTATTTAATATTTTATATTTTTTTTTCGTTGATGTATGAGCAGAAAAATCATCACATTCACACAACGTGTATTTACTTGAATACAATAATGCTTTTTTAACAGAGAGTCTCGGTACTTTCTCCGGAATTACGTCATGGCCATGGCACACACACACACAGGTAAATATATATATAAATTGCGGGGGAATCCGCCCCAAGCAATTACAAATGTATTACAAGTCTGATATTCCAAATTGCCAAATGACAAAAGTAGAAAAAAAAAAGAAGTAAAATTTTTTAAATATTACTAATGACGATACTTCAAAGATAATTTATATTTGTAATTTTTTTGTACTTTAAACACCTGCAAATTATCGAAAAGTAAAAAAAAAAATATGTATGATTATATAAATTATTTTGGACATAAAAAAAACACCTTTAAAGGCTTGGAAAAAAAAATAAATAATGTATGTTGAATGAGTATTATTTAATGTATCACCTTACGAAATAAGGATTTAAACTTTGGAAAAAATATTAAAAGAAATATAACAATTAAAAATGTCAGTAAGAAATATTTATGACAATTATCTGCGTGTACTTATTCTAAAGTAATGTCATTGCAAGTTACGAATTCTACACAGCGATTAAAAATCACACTTGATACCTTATTCGACAACTTGTTCAAAGACAACCAGATGTACCAATACGTGAATCATGAAAATTCAAACAAGTCATTCATTGAATTACTCGTGAAATAAAAATAAAAAACAAACCAATAAAAATTTTTATTACGATTTAAACTATATAAAACAAGTGGGTAAAATATTTCTATAATTTTTTCTTTCAACTTCTCCTGTTCCCATTCCCTTTTTTATATCTTCGTGCAGTGATATAAATTGAGCCATTCATTCCTTTATACTTTTGTGTACTTAATTGAAGCACATGAATAAACAAATATGTATACATGAAGAAAATTATTATTACAAGTCAAGGTAACGTTATACAAAGATTAATCTCCATATGTATATAATAAATTTACGCTCTCGTGCCGTTATACATGAATGATCACCACGGTCAATCGAGGGCATGCTCCACTGGCTACCACTGTCAACAATAATCTATAACCATTGATCTTATTTAAATATTTATTTATCCTTCCTAAACTCCATCAATAAAAAAACACTTGAAGAAAAAAAAATAAATACAAAATTACAAGCATAAATATTTTATAATCCTTTTTCTATAATATCTATTATTAATTCTATAAAAAAAAATCAATTCCCGACTGGAATAAATTGTAAATTAATTTTCTACAATATGTTCAAATACAGAAACGAACACTGAAAAGAAATAAAATGCTCAAACCAAATGGGTGGTCCGCGTGCCACATCCGTGTAACGATTTAATGCACTTTCTGCACTGCACATGGACACAATTGTGCGATGTCGGCCCCGATCGTAAGAATAATACTCGAATGTAAGTGTATTTATTTATCCGTTGTATTTCACAACACTCGAATGATAAAAACCCAAACGAAAAAAAAAATAAGTAGAAAGAAGAATTTAATAAGAAAAAAAAAATAGTTTGTACGAGTGAGAATAAATTCAAAGGGTGATATACATCTCACGTGCATACATTAAATTTAAGTAGGGATACAGGTAGGTACAGGATGTAATATCCTATCATGTGTGTTAAATATATAATATATACACATATATGTATGCAATGAAAATGCAGTAGCCATGTGTAAAATATTTATTAGACCCTCGGGGAATTTTAGCTGACAACACGACGGGCGAAAGTGAGAGTTCGATCTTGTTCGCATTTCGATGCCTTAAAGGCAATAATAAATCACGAAGAGTTCGCACAAAGCCACACCCCCGCAGCATTAAACATCATGAACACGATCACAGTAATAAATATATTCACATAATGTAAATAAATATTGTCGAGGTCGAATAAATATTGAATTAATCGCGATTGAACTAGAATTATTTAAAGATGATGGAACGTATAGAATTTATTTATCGTTATAGATAATATTATAAGCTTTATTTTATAAAAAATAACACAATGTGGTTATTAAATTGAAATAGAAGGTTGTAATGGAGAGGAAAAAAAAATTAAATAAATAAATAAATAAAAATTACGTTATTGCTTGCCCTGTTGCTGTCACGTTCGTTGATCTTGATCGGGCGGCGCAAGGCACGCGCACCCACTTCAGTAGCCATCACGATCTCTCAACGATATATTTATTGTATATAGACTTCCCTCTAGGTATATATGTGTGTAATATGTGTATATAAGTGGATATATGTAGTGTGTATAATTGTAGCGGTGGAGGTTGGCAAAGTACAAAGGTGACCCGAAGGTTTCAATTATAATTGTATGGATTTTAATGACTGATGGTGAAATTAAATATAACCAGGATTGGATTTAATATTGAGTGGATATTGGAAGAGTATTTGAGAGTACATGTTGTGTAAATATGATTAAAATATCAACAGAATATTCAGAATTTTATATTGAATTTATAATAAATAAAAAATAATTTAATTTACATTTTATTAAAAATTTAATAATTCTTTTTTACTGTTAAAACTTTGAATTATAATTCGTCAATTATTCCGGAAGATTTTTATTTAGATTACTTAATAAATATTAGGTATTAATATTTATTTGTTTATTTGTTTATATATCAATATAAGTAAAAGATAATTGTGAGATAAAATAAATTTTTCCTTTCGTTTTTATAATTTTTTTTTTATTTGTTTTCTTTTGTCACAGAGTGAGTACATGAGCTGCAATCACATTTGTAACCTGTGGGCACATGTAGGTATTATATACAGGAATATGTGAGTTTGATTCATTGGCACGATCATACTGCGACAAGATTGTTGAGCGCATATGTCAAATTACTTTAGCTGATGTATGGTGAAACGAAGAAAAAAATAAAAGGAATAATGGAAGTCAGGATATGTGATATGCGAAACTGGGCCATATGAAGGAGACGCCCAGAGGGAGAAAAAGAGAATGGAGATTAAAAGAGGGTGGATGTCCTTCGAGAATATTTCATACATTTATATATATATTTATTTATTTGAGTAGGTATAAATTTTTTATTTTAATTCATTTCATTTATTTATTTTTTTTTTTTAGGTGGACAAGAGTAATTTTGTTTATCCTTTGATTATGCAGTTGACATATCCTCCATTGGCATGATGTGAATTTATCCGGTTCATTGCGCGACCACTATTTTTAAATTACAAGGTCTGACCTCATTATTTTTGTACTTCTATATAACCTTGAAGAGATTAATGTGAGAGTGCTGTTGAATAAATGCACTTTTGGCACATTATTTATATTATATATTTTTTCAATAAGTAGAATGCATAAATAATAATTTTTTTTTTATTGATGCGGATGATTTATTATATTAATTATATTGTTTTTTAGTTATAGCATTTGTGAGTTTATTATGTAAAGTAATGCGCGATTTTTTTTTTGTTATTGAAGAACTTAGTTATCGTATGACGATAAAATGAAATTCAAATTTGGCGCGCAAAAAGTGTTGCGCGAGAAGAGAGTGCGGTTATTTTTTATTTATTTAAAGAAAGCACTGATAATTAGTAAATTTATATTAAATTATTTATTTTGAAGTGAGTTGAAGGTGTATATTGTAATTAATAATTGTAATAGTGAATAAAATAAATTCCAATGTGAATTAACCTATAAAAATTCAGGTTCTCTTCACGTGGTTCATAGTGCAGTCAAAGTGGAGTCACTCGCGTAATAATTTATAGTTACCAATATTATTAGCAAACGATAATATTTATTTTATGGATTATTTATATTTTTTTGATATCATACACACATCTATGAACGATCAGAGAGGAAAATATGTAGCGCATGCGTGATGAATTAATAATTCGGGATGAGGTCATGATGTCATGTGTGTGACTTTGACGATAACGACATCGACGGAAATTTTTAGACGAAATTTAATTTAGTTCTCTGGTGGCCGGTTTGAGAAGGACTGCTACGTAAGAGAAAAGATAAATTATTTTTTTTTTCTCAACAAACGAAAGATTAAAACAGCGCTTGCGCTCGTAAACGAGAATTAAATTAGGGTGATAAAATTGTATTACGTCAAGTACGAAGACATTATTATTACAACAATGTCGTACTGCGCCAGAATTTTTCGGGCACAGGTATGCAACAATAAAAAATATTTTATATTTTTTACCATTCACTTATTGATTTTATTCATTTGTTATTTTTTAAATTCATTTCAATTATTAATTTATAACCAATATTGTTACTCATTTTTTTTTGTCTGTTACATAAATTCATGAATGTACTCCATAATATTGCTGATTTGCTAATTCTCCTGTGTGGGTGTACATATAAATGTATATAAGAAAAAAAAAAGAAATACAGGTCAAATAGATGGATGTCACGTGAAAATTATTAAATGTCATCAAGAAAATTTTTCATGTACTCCAAAAAAAAAATTCGTATGTGAATTAGCAATTCAAAACTAACCTCAATGTAAATTGAGTTGGACTTTAAGATTAAATTGCCAAATTAAATTCAGAATTGCAATAAAAAAATTCATCACGTAATAGAAAAATATTTTCATGAGCTTACATAACATATAATATTCATATACACTCACATTAATATATATGTATATCAGGTGTACATATTGAATTGTATAATCTATGAGATTTTGAGGTTATGTTGCGAATTACAGAGTGCGCATGTTGCTTGTGACTTTTTTTGGTTTTGCAACTACGTTGAGAGCCAAAAGTATATTATTTAAATCCGTCTCAATCTCAAATATCAGTGAAGTTCACCTTCAAACATTTGTTATTAATATTTTTCATTTCATTGATTAAATAGTTAATTGGAGTAAAATGATATTTTGAATAATCTTTTGATGAAATATTGAATTAGGTTTCGATAAGATATTAAAAGATAACGAAGAGTATTTCAATTTATCAATTTGATAATATTACAAAACCGGCTTATATACACACACACATATATATATTACTCAAATTTATAAAAAAATTGAATTAGATTAATTTTGTAGTTATTATATTGTGTTAATTATTTAATATAATTGCAGAAATTATCGGGATTTGCTGCGGACATTCAGCAAAGATGTTTCAGCGTAAGTCCATTAAGTTTTGCCGCTGCAAAAGTGGCAATGTCGAAATTCGATCAATCAACTTATCTTCCATACGACAAATTGGACGAAAATTTAAAAATAGTGAAGAAAAGGTGATTAAACAACATAATCTGAATAAATATAACTAAATTGTATTTTAATTTAATGGATTAAACTATTAAATATTATAGATTAGGACGGCCATTAACATTGTCTGAAAAAGTTTTATACTCTCACATCGATGAGCCACAAAAGCAAGAAATCGTTCGTGGTACCAGCTACTTACGTCTTCGTCCTGATCGTGTTGCAATGCAAGATGCCACGGCACAAATGGCGATGTTGCAATTTATAAGCTCTGGTAAAAAAAAAAACAAAATTAATATTATTCGGGAAATTTCATGACTTATAATAAAATCGGGAGAAGAAAATAATTCATTCAATGAATTTTTATTCCATCAGGTTTGCCCAAAGTCGCTGTACCATCGACAATTCATTGTGATCATTTAATTGAAGCTCAAATTGGTGGCAATGAAGATTTAAGCCGTGCTAAAGACATAAACAAAGAGGTATATAATTTTTTGCAAACAGCTGGTGCTAAATACGGAGTAGGATTCTGGAATCCTGGCTCCGGAATTATTCATCAAATTATTCTTGAAAATTATGCGTTCCCGGGATTATTAATGATTGGTACAGATTCACATACGCCAAATGGTGGAGGTTTAGGTGGTTTATGTATTGGTGTTGGCGGTGCTGATGCCGTTGACGTAATGGCAAACATTCCATGGGAATTAAAGTGTCCGAAAGTCATTGGAGTAAAGCTAACTGGTGAATTAAAAGGATGGACAAGTCCCAAGGATATTATTTTAAAAGTTGCTGGAATTTTAACGGTTAAAGGTGGAACTGGTGCGATTGTTGAATACTTTGGTCCGGGTGTAGACAGCATTAGTTGCACAGGTATGGCTACAATTTGCAATATGGGCGCTGAAATTGGTGCTACAACATCGGTATTCCCATATAATTATCGTATGCAAGATTATTTGAAGGCAACTGAACGTGCATCAGTGGCAGCTGCTGCCGATATGTTTAAATCAAGTTTATTGACAGCCGATGCCAATGCTAAATACGATCAATTGATTGAATTAGATCTTTCAACACTTGAGCCGCATGTTAATGGGCCATTTACACCCGATTTAGCTCATCCGATATCAAAACTTGGCGAAATTGCAAAGAAAAATGGTTGGCCCAATGAAATTAAAGTTGGATTAATTGGCTCGTGTACAAATAGCTCATACGAGGACATGGGAAGATGCGCAAGTATCGCTAAACAAGTAATTAAACATGGTTTGAAGTCAAAAACTCCATTTAATGTCACACCTGGATCAGAACAAATTCGTGCGACAATTGAACGTGACGGAATTGCTCAGACATTCCGCGATTTTGGTGGTACTGTACTTGCTAATGCCTGTGGACCGTGCATTGGCCAATGGGATCGTAAAGATGTAAAGAAAGGTGAAAAAAATACCATTGTCACGTCGTACAATCGTAATTTCACCGGACGCAATGATGCTAATCCAGCAACACACGCGTTTGTCACGAGTCCTGAGCTCGTTACTGCTTTATCAATCGCCGGACGATTGGACTTTAATCCAGTGACAGATAAACTTAAAGGTAAAGATGGCAAAGAATTTTTATTGGACAATCCATTTGGTGATGAATTGCCACAGCGTGGATTTGATCCCGGCGCAGATACTTATGCCGCGCCACCATCCGATGGAAGCAAAGTTAGAGTTGATGTTGATCCTAAATCACAACGATTACAATTGCTCGAACCATTTGACAAATGGGACGGCAAAGATCTCACTGATTTAACGGTATTAATTAAAGTTAAGGGCAAATGTACGACCGATCATATTTCCGCTGCTGGTCCATGGCTTAAATATCGTGGACATTTGGATAATATTTCAAATAATATGTTTATTGGCGCTGTTAATTCAGAGAATGGTGAAGTTAATAAAATTAAAAATCAATTGAATGGCGAATGGAATGGTGTACCAGAAGTAGCACGTCACTATAAGAAAAATGGTGTGAGATGGGTGGCGGTTGGCGATGAAAATTACGGAGAGGGATCATCACGCGAGCATGCCGCACTTGAGCCACGTCATCTTGGTGGACGTGCAATTATTGTTAAAAGCTTTGCGCGTATTCACGAGACCAATTTAAAAAAACAAGGTTTACTGCCATTAACTTTCGCTGATCCAAGCGATTATGATAAAATTCAACCGACTGATAAAATAAGTTTGCTTGGTTTGAAAGATCTCACACCAGGAAAGGTAAATTTTTGTTTATAATTGAAATAAACGAAATTAAATATATTTATTTATTTTTGATTAATTTTCATATTTATTGTGTTTATTATTTTTTTTTTGCAGCCCATTAAGGCAGAGATTAAACATAAAGATGGAAAAGTCGAGACAATTACGCTTAATCATACGTTGAATGATTTGCAAATTGGTTGGTTTAAAGCTGGATCGGCATTAAATCGAATGAAGGAAATCGCATCGGGAAAGTAAAGATTGATACAAGAATAATTGCAGAAAATAAAAGAGAAAAACGATAATATC
>JAQQBR010001834.1:4832122-4867999 GCA_030347285.1 Microctonus hyperodae
ACAGGTGAAGATCCTTGAAGCACAGAGTGTAAAAATAACTTTAAATCCAAGTCTATTCACTCATAGAATAATATGTAAGTATTATTACTCTATCAAGTTAAATTTATAATATCTCGAAAAATCAATAATACTAATTACGCACCAAAGTCCAGAAATAAATTAGAACGAGAAATAATAAACTGTTTATACATAGTCTACAGCTACAGTATGTCGTATAGTTATGATAAGATGATTAACTTTTATGTTTGATTTTATTTTATTATATTTCTATTTTGTTGCACGGTCGTTAATTTTATTTATCATTCCAGGGCATTTCGCGACCGTGACCGCAATGATAGACGTGTGGGAGGAAGTGGTGGAGTACGTGGTGGTGGTGTAAGCAGTGGAAGTCGTTATGGAAATCGTGATTCTGGACCACGATATGGCTCTAACAGCGGTGGACGTGACAATAATAGCGGTGGATTTGGTGGCAATTCATTTAAAAATCGGCAGCCAGGTGATCGTTTACGTAAACCACGATGGGATATGAGTAATTTATCAGCATTCAGTAAAAATTTTTATCAACCACATCCAAATGTATTGTCACGTAATTCACATGCAGCTGAAGCTTATCGTTCATCAAAGGAAATAACAGTTAAAGGATCAACAATACCAGCGCCAAATGTTCTTTTTGAGGATGGTGGATTTCCCGATTATGTTTTGGCTGAATTAAGACGTCAGGGATTTAATGAACCAACAGCAATACAAGCGCAGGGTTGGCCCATTGCATTGTCAGGTCGTGATATGGTTGGAATTGCACAAACAGGATCTGGAAAAACTCTTGCGTATATACTTCCAGCAATTGTGCATATTAATAATCAACCACGTATAAATCGTGGTGATGGACCTATTGCATTAGTTCTTGCACCAACGCGAGAGCTTGCACAACAAATCCAACAAGTTGCTGCGGATTTTGGTGTCTCATCACAAGTTCGTAATACGTGTATTTTTGGTGGAGCACCAAAAGGTCCACAAGCTCGTGATCTTGAGCGTGGCGTTGAAATTTGTATTGCTACACCCGGTCGTTTAATTGATTTTCTGGAGCGTGGCACGACAAATTTACGTCGTTGTACTTATTTGGTGCTTGATGAAGCAGATAGAATGTTGGATATGGGCTTTGAGCCACAAATTCGTAAAATTATTGAACAAATAAGACCTGATAGGCAAACACTTATGTGGTCAGCCACATGGCCAAAGGAAGTTCGTAATTTGGCGGAAGAATTTTTAATTGATTATATACAGATAAATGTTGGTTCATTGCAACTCGCTGCCAATCATAATATTCTACAAATAGTAGATGTTTGTGATGAATATGAAAAAGAAAGTAAATTAATGAAATTATTGGAGGAAATATCAAATGAGCCGGAGAATAAAACAATTATTTTTGTTGAAACTAAAAGAAAGGTTGATGATATTACTCGTTCAATTAATAGACATGGATGGCATGCCATTGGTATTCATGGTGATAAAAGTCAACAAGAGAGAGATCACGTTCTCAATCGTGAGTTGTATTATTACATTTGATTTACGTAAATGTAATTCAATGTTTTATATTTTAAAAAACAATATCTAAATATTGTTTAATTGTAGAATTCCGAAATAGTCGATCGGCTATTTTAGTGGCGACTGATGTTGCAGCACGTGGGTTAGGTAAGAATCAAATTTGTTTTACGCGGATTCTTTAGAAGATGTAAGGGTCAGGCTGCGATGGTTATTACCGCGTTTTTTTTTTAGTTTTTCTTTTTTTCTTTCGCATTTTTAAACAGTCAATTAATTTTTAAATGGTGGCCACGGATGACGGCATGTGCCAGACTGATTGACGCTGGTGCTCTCAATTCAATAATACACACAAGTTTTATATTGAATAATGTTTGCTCAAAGAGAAACATTAGCGCAGATAACAAATAAAATCAATATCATTTTATCCTCATATTTAAAAGAAAAAAAATATTAATTATAATTGTGGCAGTGAATAATTTTTAGCACAGGTCATTTAAATATAATTCCAGCTCTCATTATAATTATATAAATAATTAGTCAATGAATTTATAAATAATTACTTCAAATTAACTAATACAAAAATAATTTTGCAGATAGTATTGAACTGAATTTATAGTAATGACTGGAAGTATATTTAAATAAAATTTTCAGGTGAAATAAAATATTGAACGGTAAGATAATTTTTAAGTTAGGATGTTTCTCTCGATCGAGTTTTATTATTAAATCTTAAATAAACGAGGACAAGTCTTGTCAGTCTGGTAGTAACGTGCTGTTCTATGTGTTTTCAGAGGCACATGCGACGGAGTTTTATCAATGATAACAACTCTGTGCAAGAGATTCTCTTGCATTGGAATAAATAATTGAATGGGGGTCTGAGTGACTTGTGCTCGTCGCCTACCCTCTATCTCACAACAAGCTAATGTTTAAACGCTGTGCCTCGGGTTTCCAAGCCGTGCCACTCGAATAAACCACACTATCTCTACTATGTATACCTGCGACTGTCCAAAGTATGGAAGCTGTTATGTGTTAGGATAAATGATAATGATGAACAAAAAAAAAACAAACCAGAAAAAATATCATCGTATGTGTGGGCAAATTTTAGTAATTATTTATAATTCGGCCGTTTTTTTTATAGCAAAAACGCCCCAACATCCAACCAATGTCTTCTGCAATGATCATGAAACCATTGGCGACAATTGAGAATGAACGAAATGAAAAAAGCAAAGAAATATTTTGGTTTGATTTAATTGTAATAAACAAAAAAAAAATTACGACCCTCAACAAGTCGTCAAGGAAATTCATGACATTGCAACTTCAATCACAACGCAAGCACAAAGAATATAAATATATAAATAGAAAAAAAAATAAAACAGGGCTGTGAATTGTTGTAAGTCCAATGAAAAATAGAACACAAAAAGAAAAGATCCATACTTTGGTGCGATTGAGAAGTGTGTGAAAATTGCTATGTACATTAGAAGAAAATTAATCTTGAGCTCGCAAAAATACTCTCGTGCGAGACTTCAATGACAACCATCTGAGCTCTGATTCCTCTACATTTCCAAAACAAAAATTAAAAAAAAAATGTATTTACACTCCAACCTTAACATGAAACAGGTAATTGATATATGCTTGCTCTTTGTGGTCGATTCACTCGTGCTGATATTTCTGTATTACTATGCAAATAGAAAATTTATCTTCATAAAAAAAAAATCTCATTCACAATTAATATTTATTATCAGAATAATTAAATATGATTTATTTATTTTTTCATTTTCAACGATCATTAAATTAAATGTAACTTCTATTTGCATAGTATCAAAATAACAATTGAGTTAAAATTAATGCTTTTGTCATAGTTTGCTTTACAAGTTGAAGTCACCACAAAGGAACAAGTTAATCGTATAATTCTTGCATATGATTGGTTTCTTTTTTAAATTAATTATTCAGATGTGGAGGATGTGAAATTCGTGATAAATCTGGACTATCCATCAAACTCGGAAGATTATGTTCATCGAATCGGACGTACCGGACGTTCACAACGTACTGGCACAGCTTATGCATTTTTCACACCTGGCAATGCACACAAAGCTATTGATTTGATTCAAGTTTTAGAAGAAGCTAAACAAGTTGTCAATCCAAAACTCTATGATCTTTCAAGAAATCCTGGTATCTATAAAAGTAAGAACTAATTTTATGTTACAAGCTCTATTTAAAATAAGAGATTGTTTAAAGTTTGTGAATGTTGACATTTATTTTATTTTAGGAGGTCGCTTTGGTGGACGAAGTGGTGCTGGATCTGGTTCAAGGGGCAATAGCTCACGTGGAGGTGGTTCAAGAGGTATTGGACCTCGTGGAAGTGGAGGCAGGGATTCCGGTGATCGAGGTCGATTTGATCGTAACAGCGGTGGTGATCGAGGAAAATGGAGCGGAAATTCTAGTAAAAATTAATTTAAATACAATTGAAAAAAAAACCAATTTCATTTCATACTCTGAATTTTTTAATAAATACATACGATTTAAATTTTATGTATTAAAGGTAGCGGAATGAGTAGCGGTGGATATAATAATAAACCATATGGTTCAAGTAATTATGCTGGTGGTAATTCAGGTACAGGTAGCTACAATCAAAATGGAAATTCCTATGGTAATAGTGGATCATCATCATCATACACACAAAGAAATGGCTATTGACTTCCTGTAATCAAATATTTTTGAGATACACAAAAAAAATGAAAGAGAATAAGATTTAACAATTACATTCATGAAGGAAAAAGTGATGAGAGATATTTTTTATTTTAATCTTCATTTAATTTAATACTCGAGGATATAAAAAAAATATTATGTAGACTGGAGGTTGTTGAGAAACATTTAATTGTAATGAAATTAATAATTAAAACCCTTTATATTTGCTACTAGATAATTTTGAGGTTAATAATACACGACATATAAATATTTGCAACATGCGTTCAATTATATTATATTATAAATAAATACATGAATAATTAAAATTACTTAAAAGTACTATTTCAAATGATCTGCAGAATTGTAGCTGAAAAATACTGTAATAATAATAATAAAGTTAAAATTATCATATGAATTCTCGAGCCTCCACATCATTCATGTTTTTTTTTTCACTTAATATTATATTTGTAGAGTCAATTAGTCATTGCAGATAAGAGTGAAAAATGTTTATTGATAATACATATCAATATGACAGTTACAATTCATTGGAGGCAAAATATAATTTCTCGACAGTTCATTGGACAAATTCGTATCAGAAATCATACGATGTGGTCAAAATACTACGTAATTTGTGATAATATCAACATTCAATATTAATATAATATACTCTGCGACATTTGCATTATTTTTCTTATACCCAGACTATTATAATCGATCGACAATTGTTTTGTCTTCAATAAATAAATAATCAACATTATTATTTAATTGGGATTCAATTTAGATATAAACATAAATTAATATTTGAAATAATTCCAGTCATAAAAAACTCATTAACCTTGAATACAATAGGATAATCACTCTCATAATTTTATCCTTATCATTAAAAAAAAATAATAACATTTAAAACGTGACGATAAGTTGTAAGATAAGTCGGAAAAAAAAAACAAGGAAAAATTCTATTAATCACCTCTTTAAATATAATTCCTTAGACAATTTTACAAAATTATGTAAACTAACATTAATATTAATCAAATAAATTTCATAAATATATTTTTAGTTTATTCTTCAACATTACCAAGTCTTATATTTAAAATTTCCCTTACAATTCATAATAAAATAATTCCAAAGTGAGATAATTCGATTTTAAAATGCGCACCAAAAAATACTGCGCATTACAATATGCGCATGGTAGGTAAAGTTTTGTACACATGTATAAGTGTATATATTTTACACAAATACATATGTAAATGTACATATAATTGTTGGTGGCGCCCGTCTACAATGTGACGATATTCCATTCTGTTCAGTAATCAGTTGTCCGTCGTCATTTGATGTTGAAGTATTAATTTTTAATAATAATAATTACAAACCTGTACTTGACACCAACAAATTTATATTTTTACACCAATAATAATAAATAATGACGGAAACTCGTAAGGAAGTTCGTGTGTGGTGCGATGGATGGTAAGAAATTATTTATCAATTAATTATTTAAAATAATAATAATAATAACGCTGAATAAATTATAAATTACCAATCAAAGTAAAAATAATCAAGTACTCAAACCTATTAAAAATATAAAAATTTCTCTTTAAATCTTTTAAAAATATATTTATATGTAAGAAAAAAAATTCTTAAATATCATAAATTGTTTCAATTTATTATTTATTAATGTAATAATTTATTAGAATAAATATATTGTATTGGTTTTATTATTTTTTTCAGCTATGACATGGTACACTTTGGTCACGCCAATTCTCTACGACAAGCCAAAGCATTGGGTGATTATTTAGTTGTTGGTGTTCATACAGATGAAGAAATAGCAAAGCATAAAGGACCACCTGTGTTCACACAGGAAGAACGGTATATTTTTTGTGTGATAGATAACACAGGAATTAATATTTAAATTACTGAAAGAAAGAAAAATTAAAAGAATATATTTTAGCTTTTTATAATTCTATTGAATTATATTTTTAAAAAATATTTTTCTTCACATTCTTAATTTATTCTTTTCATGCACAAATATTCTTTTTGCATTGTAATGAATTCTTTTAATTTTTTTTTTATCAGGTATGATTATTGTATTATGTGAATTTATTGATAGTACAATCAGTTTATATTAAATGCAGAGTTTTACTGCATTTAACGATCCTGGATCCTTGACCTTATTCATTTGAAATATTATTAAATATAAATGTGAGAACTCATGCAGTTATATACCACTGCATTTTGAATCAATATCACTGAACGTAATTGCTGTAAATACAATGCATTATATACATGAATACAAAATGATTCACAACATTGTTTTGAATTTATGTTTTTAAATTAATAGAATTTTTTAAACATTAGAATTCACTTGTATGACAAATTTTATTGCGTATAACTTGTTTCAATTTTATTCTCTTGGTTGTTTGGAATTATTATTGTCGTGGAATCAATTGAAGACAATCGATATGTATAACAATAACAAGAATAAATATATCTTGTGTCATTAAATATTGAATTGACATTTCAATTGTAATGAATCTTCTTACTGCAACTTGAGAGTCTGTAATAAATGCCAATATTATTCATGATAATGTTACATATAAAATATTTCAATCCATTTATAGTGAATAAATAACTTGACTCTTATCATGCTATTTTTTTCGCTTTATTATTTATTATTTTTTTTTTTAATATCTTTTGTGTCGTTAAACACAGGTACAAAATGGTTAGAGGAATTAAATGGGTTGACGAAGTTGTTGAAGGTGCACCTTATGTTACGACATTGGAGACCTTGGACAAATATAATTGTGATTTTTGCGTGCACGGTGATGATATTACAATGACTGCTGATGGCGTTGATACGTATCATCTCGTGAAAGCCGCCGGTCGTTATAGGTAAGTTAAAATGAATAAATAATTAAACGGCATTTATTGATTACATAAAACAGTTTATTAATCATTTTTTTTTATATTACAGAGAAGTTCAGAGAACGGCGGGTGTTTCAACAACGGATTTAGTTGGTCGAATGTTATTAATGACACGGCAACATTTTAAACAAGGTGACAGCGAATACAGCGTGGATCGTGAGCCAAGTAAAAGTATGGGTCAAGATAAATCAGCAAGAAGTCCATGGACTGGTTGCTCACAATTTTTACCAACAACACAAAAAATAATTCAATTTAGCGATGGTAAAAGTCCACAACCGGGTGATAAAATTGTTTACGTTGCTGGTGCATTTGATTTATTTCACGTTGGTCATTTGGATTTTTTGGAGGTTGCTAAGAGGGAAGGTGATTATTTAATAGTTGGATTACATACTGATCCTGCAGTGAATCGATACAAATGTGGTAATCATCCAATTATGAATCTTCATGAACGTGTATTGAGCGTGTTGGCATGCAAGGTAAAAATGATTTTAAAAAAAAATCAGAGAAATTGCAATTTTATATTTATTGGCGTAACAATGAATTTTATGTTTAGTATGTAAATGAAGTGGTCATTGGCGCTCCGTATGAGGTAACGAAAGACTTGATGGAACATTTTAATGTTTCAATCGTGTGTCATGGACAAACGTCGATAATGTTATGTGAGAGTGGCGCTGATCCGTATGCCGAGCCAAAGAGGCAAAATAAATTCAAATTATTGGATAGCGGAAATGACATGACAACAGAAAAAATTGTCGAAAGAATTATATTACACAGGTAAAATATATATACAGATATTTATTGCTATTTTTATGAATATTTTTTGTTTTTCATTTTAAAAAATGCAAGAAATAAAATTATATTAATTATTTATAAATGTTTTTGTTTCGGTTTTATTATTAATTTTATTGACAATTTTATTTCTTGTATTTTTTATTAGTATCGTTGATGCAACAAAAGATTTTAATGTATATTACGATATTAAGTATACAATTGTACTAATATGATTAAGTAATTTTATTATTTTCTCTCGTTGCTTAACGATAATTTTCAAAATTATTATTTTTAAACTTGAACATAGATTTTGTATGCGTCATTTTCTGTTTTCATTACGTCCTCTTATAGGTCAGAAGAGCTTTATTCCATTATTATAAGCTTGAATAAACGATGAAATAATAATAACAAATAATAATGCATCGTTAATGTTTTCAAAAAGCTCATTTTGTATCCATATACTGCACGATTTCCAAATAAACGTTCTTATATTCTTGTAATTAATGCTTTCTAATTTTTCTTCATACATTAGAAATTAATTTTTGTTTAGCTAAATCACATAACGAATATAAAGACATGCTATTTTTAATCATTTATGATTTTATATCATTTTTTCCTTCAATTCACAAGCAGATTTTTTCGTTATAAAATTATATTACGTGTTTATTTTAGTATTTAAATTTCAGGTTGGAATTCGAGGATAGAAATCTTAGGAAGGAAAAAAAAGAGCTTGCTGCTTATGAAGCCATGATTAATTCACAAATGCACGAGATAAAAAAATAAAATAATAAATAAATAAATTTCTTTATTTTATTATTTGTTTTTCATCAAAAATTTCTCGCCTATGAAAAAAATAATAATTGAACTTTTAAATTATAATTTCTCATGTATGAATAATGCAGTCACGTAAAAAAATTTAATTTATTGCTTTTCATCATATATGGGGGATTGAAAAAAAAGACTTCAATAATATTAAATTATATATTAAGTGTACCATAAACATTTCAAAACGAAGAAAAAAAAATGAATAAATAAAAATCTACAAATTAAATATTCGTTGACGATGTAAAAAAATAACGCGAAAAAAATTATCAAAAGTACATTAAAAATTATTTAATAAAGAGAGTGAACGATGCTATCGTCACGAAATATTATTACAAAACATAAAAAATCATGACTGACAAAATAATTAAACTATACTTGCATGATAAAAATTATTCGTTCCGTTACAATGCGTGTCAGGAAAACAAAACAAAACTGTCGCATAAAATTCTGTAATATAATTAAAATTCAGACAATTAAATTTAAAATGCAAAACAACTACACATGAAGCGAAACCAAAGACAGATGAAGGGTCATTCCATTTTAAATTTGTGTTATTCTTGTAACAAATGAATATAAGAATGCTCAATATATATTGTTCTATTTTCTTGTTTTTAATAAATATCAGTCAAACAGAACATATAAATACATAAATTATAAATACAATAAATATATATTATAATACTCGCTACGGCGTAATTAATGATTTGCTAATCTTCGACGAGTGTCACGTATGAGGAAGCAAAAAAACACCGGTATTTTATTTTTCACGATAAGACACGCGCTGTTTTTTTCTTTTCAATCGTGAAAATCGTCAACAGTAGATAAATAATTTAATATATTTATTTCAAGAATAAAATTAATTTTCTTTTGTGTTTATATGTACAAAGCAAGAGCATGCAATCACCGAATTTTATTTTTTTTTGCCAACCCAATCAAAAAAAAACTAAAGAAAATTAATTAAACAATAAATATAATAATTAATAAAAGTACGAGTATTTTTCCTGTCTAATAATTATAAGCAACACAATTTTTGCTCACGCCACCTTCAGGTCCCGTCATAGCTCTGCTAATCTCGCAATAAATTAATTGAGAGACATGTACTATGTATAATAAATGAATTAATGATTCATAAAAAAAAAGAATTATTTACGATGATAATTTCCAATAAAATAAATTAATGAAAAAATTGATTTATGAATTATAATACTTTTTTTTTGTTTCTTTTACTGCATTGTCGAACGACCAGTGTAACCTCCTGTGGGTTCGCAATATTTCCGCGCACGTTCTCTAATTAATTCATCAATGTTTTTATTCTGTGGGATGTTCGTGGCTAAACTGTGAAGCCGCGATGCAAGATAACACATGATAAAAGCGGAGAATACGAGCAACACGCCAAGGCCAGTCGTAACATATAGGAAATTTCCACAAGTTCCCTCCAGCCCCAATGAAACTTTGTCATAAAGATCTGTATAAAAAAAAAATTACATTAATATTTAAAATTCCAATATTACAACTAATGATAATAATAAACTCTAGTTATAATTAATTAATTAATTAATTAATTCATACCATTTGGCATCATAACAGTGTATTCGATATTCTCTTTAATTTTAGTAAACTGCGTTGAGTCATTATATTTTTTAATTAAATGTTCTACTCTTGGTAAATTATTTTCCGCAGTCTCTTCAACAAATCCAGACGCTCTGCGCTTTCGTTTTCCATGACCAGATGGCTCGAAAAG
Source organism: Microctonus hyperodae (assembly GCA_030347285.1). Classification (NCBI taxonomy): domain Eukaryota; kingdom Metazoa; phylum Arthropoda; class Insecta; order Hymenoptera; family Braconidae; genus Microctonus; species Microctonus hyperodae. The sequence continues at coordinate 4,842,600 of JAQQBR010001834.1, forward strand.
ATCCAAGCAAAAATCCTAAAAATATTTGAATAAATTATTTTAAAAATAAAAATAAATAATTTTTAGTTAGTAAAATAAAATGAACATACTGGTTGACAGTCCTGTGGTTCCATACATGCTTTTATCTGTGAATGAATCCACAATGTTGATCGTTCTCTCATTGAGCTCAAAAGAAACGCTTCAAAATCAAGAAACACTTCATTTTTTCGTTCACGATAACGCGCCGGTTGATGTGGAATAATTGATGCAAAATCCCGATTTCTACATCCATCTTTAACCAGTACAACGCTACCAGGTGCGTGTGGTTGATCAGGATCAGGACTCACTGTCACTTCTAATAATTTAATATAACCCCATGCACTTTCAGCACTTATTCGCGCACGTAATTGAAGTTTAGTACCAATCGGCACAGCTTGATCAACGGCTTCTGATCCAACTGATGGGTCTGATGTATTTCCAGCAGCTTCACGATAAAGTGCCACTTCATATTCCAATCGTCCTGGAGTCTCTTCAACCACACCCGACACCCTCGCACCATGTGGACTATGTAAATAAAACAAATCATCAATAATCATATCGAAAAAAAAATAAAAACTATTATCTATAATTAAAAAATATTAATATAAATATTAATTTACAATGTTCCAGCAAATCCAGCTGCCTTGTGACGAACTAATGTTGACTCTGGTGGCCTGCACATGAGAATTAATTCCTGATCCGACAACATTACCACACCGGAAAAAGTTGGAAACCAAATTCTCAAATGAATAAATCCCTGAAAAAAAAAATAATAATAAAAAGGAATTTACATACAGCGATAAATTTAATATATAAATATTTATATTGAATTAATTTTGGCATACATTTCTCTTAAGTATTCCACAACGTGAAAAGTCGGTGACTTTTAATAAATAATTATCTTCGTCTGGATGATTTGTAACTGGTCGTATTTGACAGTGAATATCAGTAAGTGGATCGGCTGCACGATCATCAGCAAATAATGGTGATCCTTTAAAACCCAGTGGACGTTTTATTTTAGCAGTAAGTAAATCTGGTGTGACAGTTGTTGCACTGCATTGAATGTCTGATATTTCATAATCTTGCGCAAAGGTCACAACAACCTGAAAATTAAATGTTTTATAATAATTGAATTAAAAATTTTATTTTTATAATTTGCTTATTGAGAATAGAGTAATTATTATTATAAATTTATGGCCAGTTAGGATGAGAATACGGCACGTGGCTGAGGATTGCAATTACGATTATAAATCGCGTGTACAGATTGCAATGTTAGTAATTGTACATTGTATTTTTATATATGTATGTATTTTTTTTTATTCATTCACTATTTCATTTTGCACATGAATATACAAGTCACGCACGTACTATTTGCACCGGAACTAAATCGAGATAATACATCATTATATTATTGAAAAGACTTCATAGTACAGTAAAAAAAGAAAATAAATATTGCTGAATATTTATTTTTATTTCTATATAAAATTTTAACAAACACACAAAATTAAATACAAAAAAAAAACACAAACCGTGCAAAATCCAGCAAGCAAAATGCACCACATTGTCACAAAAGAACCAGAATAAATAAATAAATATTAATCTTATTAAAAAAAAAAAAATAGTAAGACACTATTTATAAATGAAAAAAAATTTGATCATTGGGAATAAAACGAGTTCGCGTTGACTGATGTAATTTTGACGGAGGTTCCCGATGGACTGAATGTTTGTGAATGTTGAAAACAGTGATGAAGTCCCCCGCAAACAGTTGGAATCAAGTCATGATGTGGTGGTGAAGACGAAGAAGAAGAAGAAGAAATTGTAGAAAACGAAAAAGAGAAGGAAAGCAGGCAGGTGAAGGAATCACTAGCCCATCCATGATAGAGTACTGTTAATGCATGCCCAGTGCGTCTACTAACAACCATCATGACTTTTAGTTGCTCACTCTTTAGACATATTCTCCAATCCTCATATCATCGTTGATGTCTTGACGAGGACACTCGCGATCCAAGTCATTCTCATCAAATATATTTTATGAGCTCTGCAACTAAATAAATATATCCTCAAGTCATGTCTCAATCTAAATTCACGTAAATTTAAAATTTCAATTTATTTAAAGCACCTGCAATTTAAATATTCTACATGAAACAATTAGCAAGCAATAAATAATATTAATATAAATACAAATAAATAATTAGAATTTTTAAAGGAATATATAATTAAATTCACCTTGAATATTTTCTTGTTCGTCGCGGTATTACGGTCCAAGGGGCGGTATAGGAGAATCAGCCAGTCGCGAAACATTTATTGCGATTTCAGATATATGTAAAAAAAAATACGAATGACTTAAGGGGTTAGTGACTTCGGCCACCGACTTTGGACAATTGTGGGTCAATGTCGTCATTCCCAGCGCCATTAAAATTTCAGTTGTACATACATTTATGTATATTTATATCCATCGTATAAAAGTATATAACTGAATTTTGTCAAAAAAATAATACCGGTTTTTATTTTATTCCAATTCAATTTAGTTAATTATCGTCATCGATAAATTTGTTTAATTTGTCTTCAAGTAAACCGGTATCTTGTCACTGATTCGCTTCAAAGATTATGAATTATATCATTATATTCATGTTTAAATTCAATGGTGAAACCATCGATGAGTACTCGATGACCGTTTGAAATAATTGTCAGGTAATTGAAGGCTGCAAAAAAAAAATAAGAATAATATATAGTTGACATTACTTTAAAAATACCACCAGATGTTTCAATGACAATTGCTTATGATTCACTGTTAAATAAATAAAGTAAACTACAAAATGTTTTTGTGTTTTATTACTTACTGTACTTCCAACTATGACTGATATGTGTATGTTGTTGCATTAGCCATCAAATCATATGTCACACGTCAAGACATCAGCGCATTATTGTGTCTTCCGTTATTACAGATCCACAATGTTTTCCAGCGATCATTCATCAGAAAAAAATGTTAACGTCTAACAATCCTTCGCAGAAGTCAATATGCTCACATTGACAAAACTATTTTCCATATGTATAATTTATTCCTATTGATAATAAAACGAAAAGAAAAGAAAATATTTATTAGCAACAATTGAATAAATTTCCTTGGTAAAAATAGGGTGTAAAAAAAAATATTCTTTTTCCTGTTTCCTTAATTTTATTCATTGCCACACTGTCAGATCAATGACCTTCTTTTTATCTTACTTTTACTCAGTACATTTAGAGAAAAAAAAATATAACATCAGTGTGCAAGTGTTTATCTCAAGTCCATTCAAACTTTCCAGAATTTTATCCCTTAATCATTGCAATATATTTAATCGTAATAATACTAATAATGACAAAGTACTAAATAAAAATTTTAATGCAACAATCGATGCGTTTCCGCACCTGCGGTCATGGACAGTGAGTTTGGACTAGCGAAGAATTTTACTGTTAGATAAGTAGGGAGAAACGAAGCGTCGATTTTTCAGGGCGTTCCAAAGACGCAGGGGAGCGTCGCAATATACTCACTTTTTTCCCATTTCAACTTGCCACAAGTTCAAATGAATATTATTTATTACACTTTATAATTTGGATATGATAGAAAATTATAATTTCTATTTATTTCAATTTTTATCTTGTCTTTTTTGGCCATTTTATACTCTTTCGTTTATAATTTCTTATTTATCTTTTATAATTCACACTACTGTGTATATGATTATGTATAAAAACATGTAAATACGCTTAAATAAATTTCTGAATACACTTTTTATTTTGTGTTTATATACATAGAGTGTGCACACACCAGTGAAAGATTAAACACGATAATTGTCCGTTAGTCTGACGCGTGTTGGACAACAACTCAAGTTTTATATTTACCACGGGCCATGGCCTCTGTTAACTGCTTTTCTTCTTATTTTTATTCACCACTCTTCTTCTCAATGATAATTCACGTCAAAATCTTCATACTTAATAGCAACATTTCTTTTTCCAGATCATACAACGGTCCATTGATAGCTCTAAAATAGCTTTCACGAAGATGCAGTGTACACATACATCACCAGCTGAAAGCAGAAATAAAATATAAGTGAAAATTATTAAAGTGATAATGCACTTTAAGATCAAAAAAAAAAAAAAGAATCATCAAGTGATATGGTTTGATACATTAATGCAGAAAGTTAATACATTAAATAGGTATGGATATAATTTTTATAATAAATAATTTACCAAGTGTGGAATATATTTGCTTATCGTATATAAATATATCAAAAAATGTATATAGTTTTGTGGGTATATAAGTGAACAGCTACGAGCAATATAAATATGGATTATATATTTTGAAATATACTGATAATTTTTATCATGATGTCCCAATTAATGCCACGACCTCAATTAAATTTTTGGTATAATTATAAAATTTTTTAAACATTTAAAAGTCAGAATTTTTAATGAATATTTAAAAGAATAAGTAAAGCTATTGATTAATTACTTTGATTTGATTAATTATTAACTTATCGATTGTATTATCTATTTTAAAATTATAATGAAACAAAAAGAAAAATTAATATCAATTATATGAATTAATTATGCGTTGATAATAATCCAGGAATTGTTTTTCTTCACAGGTCGAGTATGTGGCGATTGAGAAAATTATGAAAAATATTAAAATTAAATAAGGATGATTGTTAATAAAAAATAAGTGAAACGAGCCACGTCAGATGTTTTAAAGTGCTAACGAGAATAAATTCCTCGTATGCATTTTTCAATGATGCTATATAATACAAACTTTAAATATATTTTCTACTTCCTAGACCAACGAGGCATCACGTATGTTTTGTCTTATATATTTATCTGGCCGTGTGTGTTATATGTATAAATTATATACACAATGTATCTTTTTTATTTTCATTGAAAAAATACGTGATCCTTCACGGAACGAATGATAATCATAAAAGGTAACGCGGAAGTGTGAAAATTTCTCGATTGAAAAATTTCCGTACAGTTAAATTATTCATATATAAAATAAATAAATCTATTTATTTAACACTATGAAAATAATTAATAATCAATGATGAAATATTTTATACAAATATAATTTTAGCCAATTGAATAAAAAATATTCCGTTGGATTTTACGAGATAATATCATCAGGATATCGTTAACCCACATGAATATTTTGGCGGTTATATCAAATAAATTGTCCATGATCGCATGAAATATTCGTATAATATCATAAACAGTAAACATCAAATAACCAACGAATAAATGTATGGAAAAATATTAAATAATAAAAATAAATCATTGCAATATCCAGAATAAAATGATGAAATTATTATTGCAGTTAGTTGACATACTGTACCATTTAACGTTCAATTCACCATACACTCAGACCATGAAATATACCATATAATGTATTCATTGAATGTTGTGACATAGTCAAACAATAGTAAACACAAAAGCCACGAATGAAATATAAAAACACGCGATCGAATTTACAAAAGAAAAAGAAAAATATACGGAAATTTGTGACTGGGTCAAAGCAGTGATGCACGAGTAGTCAAGCAAAAAAATATCCCTTCAACCTACAAATTAATTTTATTATTGAACTACACCAATGATTGATGAAGCGTCAAAGGAAGAGAAAAAAAAATTAAAAGCAAGAAGAAGAGAAAGAGAAGTGAAACCACCAAGGAAACAAGATGTTGTTGCTTATCAGGTGTTGCTAATGGAGTTTTTAAATTGAGGATGCGAACGATGTTTTATGCTAAGTACTTGATCGTTGCCCAAATCACGAAACGGGGTTGGTTAATAATGGGACAACGTTGGTGTTCTTCTTTTTTTATTTAATGTCTTCGATCAAAGAGAGAACAATGACAGCACGTTGAAGACCTCGGCCCCGCTATTGATACACGAAAATAAAACGCGTGAGGGAGAATAAAGAAAAAAAAAAAAAGAAAAAATATACATGTGTATATGAGAGACAACAATAATGAGATGGGTCTTTAAAAACCATTGGTCACTCGATTATTGACTCAGTCATTCAGTGTAAATCATCGTGAAGAAATATAATAAAATATTATTTCATAATTTATTTCATTTTGAGTATGTAAAAATGGATTTATCGACATTTATTCGAATGTCACGATTTTTAATTGTTATTTCATGTGGACTGAGTGTAGTTAAGCTCGCAGAGGTAGACCAACAGAAGAGTAATAATCAAAAACGTGGTAATGGAAGTAGAATTGTTGCAAGACATTTATATCTTCCATCTGATGAACCTGATTTTATATTGCCAGAGGTTATTGATAATCGTGTAAGAAATTCAATATTTCGACCATTGACAACACCAAATGTCATTCTTGCACCCAGTATTGAATTAATAAGAACTCCATTTCAACGTGATGGTTATCGTTATCTTTCTCCAGTGACGAAGCAAGCGACCACCATAAGCGCAGCAAAATTCCAAAGAGATGAAATCGATACGTCAAGTCATGTTCGAATTAGTTCGATGTCTTGTAGAAATATTGACGATGAAATTTTCTTTCGAGCTTCTTTGTTATTACCAAAATTATTTGATCATCCAATAATTGAAGGGGCCACCAGTGATTCCTGTAAAATAATAAAAATTAATGATGAATATCGTATCGATTTGAGAAATGAATTATTTTGGAATTGTGGTGTGCATGATTGTTCAACAGACAGTGGACGATTTTATTGTTTGAATTTACGATTGCCAGCTATTTCTGGTTTGAAAGTTAAAGATGATATCAAAGTATTGCTACGATGTCGAACACAAGAAAAAATAACATCACATGTCAAGCGAATTAATTTAAAAACACTTGATACGTATGGAAAATTTTATTAATCAATTATTAATACATTTAGATGTTTTATTTTTGTACTCAATGTTTGATAATAAATTTGATTTGTTTATTTTATTGCCTCAGGTCAGCAAGAATGGCGCCAAGGATTGCAACTGGTGGTCATAAAAATGCATTTGAAACTGAAGTAGGTTTATATCGAAAAACACTTGGATCAGATCATCAGTTTGATGTTAAAATTCAGCCAGGTGGAGCCGTTATACTTGGTGAAGAAATTCTTCTAAGGGCAGCAATCCGTGAAGGTGATGGTAAGTAATTACGCTGTATATTTTATTTATATTCATTATTCAACGATATATAAATAAAACATTCACAATCGATTTATTTTAGGTTGGAAATATTCAAGAATCAGCGATGTGACTGTTCATTATGTAGAAAATAATCGGCAGAAAAAAATAATGAATAGCATGTGGATTCTTGATTCATCTGGCTGTTTAAATCCTGATGTGCATGAAATTTGTTCGCGTGAACAATATCGCGTCACACCGTTGGAAAGTTATCTAATCTTCCAAGCATTTATGTTTGACAACATGAAGGAAACCGACGAAATGATTATGAATGTTAAAGTAACGGGTTGTTTGGATGGTAGTGATTGTATACTGAATTGTCCTGGTGGGCACGTAAGAAAATCACGAAGTCTTAATAATATTCACAATCAAACAATTGATTGGCTGGATGATATTTCTTTTCGAGTTATTAAACCAGTTAAAGTAGAAAACCGGAATTTTTCAACATCTAATCACATGATTATACCTTATATTTTATCAGCATTTGTTCTTTTAGCTATTATCGCTCTGCTTTATACTATAAATATAATTAACAAGCAGAAAAATCATAAATCACAAAATTTTTAAATATTTTTATCATTGATAAATAATTTTTATGCCATATAAATATTACGAAGGTGAATATAAATAAGAAAATTTCTGTATAAATAATCTCTTTATATTATATCATTAATTAAATGATATTTTTAGTTAAATAAGGATATCAAAAATTTATTACAATCAATATTTAAATTGATTTCATATTAAAATGGAATATACCAAGAATCAAGTTCGAAGCAGAGTTTTATACCGAGAAAAAAAAATGTTGCAGATATAATAGTTTTTTTCATAAATGGATCCAGGCAAATTTGCACCAAAATACATTTAAGTGAGCAATGACATACATCTTCAAAATAATTCATTCCTTTATTGAGAATATATCTGTCCAATCGAGCTTGACGCTTTTCCCTCAGTTTATCTAAAATTATTATTATTTCACATGTAATAAAAAAAAAAATATCAAATATAAATTTAAATATTAAATTATAATTTTATTGATAATATTTTATTATTACCTAATCGAGCTTGTTTTGGACATGAGAATTCACAAGTTATTTTAGAACTGGGTATTCGTAAAATGTCACGCTCGCACAATTCTGGACAATGCATTGATTCAGAGTCCGATGATCCACTTTGGATTGCTGAATTGGTGCAAGTTCTTTCAGAATCACTAACATGTCTTTCTTGAAATAAGAATTTAGATTTTTGTGGTGAACACTCGTCATTGATACAGGACTGTTGTCGACGTTCATCTGCATAATTTGATCGATCATTATGACTTTCTGCTGAACTTTTGTTATAAGTATGATGAGCAGTCGTAGTTGATCTTGAAATAGTTTGAGGATTATCAACAAATCGTTGTGAATGTCCCCGTTGAAAGTCTGTCGATCGATCATCATAATTGTCCCCAGTTTGTGTCCAATGACTGGAATAATTGTAGCTGCTTAAGCACTCTGATGATTCATTCGAAGTTTCTTCTGGTGTTTGGGATGAAGTTTCTGTATCTTGAATATTTTCTATTGAGGAACAACTTTCATGACTTGATGTAGAACTTCTTCCAGGCAAACTTTTGTATTCAGTTGAGTCAGATAAATCTATGTCATAATCTAAACGTGGTGTCGATCTCCAATTTGCAGTTCGATAATAATTCTGTGCATGCTCAGTCGTTCTTTGTGCTATTTATAATTTCAATTAACCTATTTTTTTATATTTGTATGTTGAATTATTAATTCATGGTGTTTAAGTGATATTAAAAAATAATTACCGCGTCGACGTCGTTTAGCGATTTTAGGACAATCAATTCCACATTTTTTCGTCAACATTAGGAAAGTACTTTTGATATATTTATTGTGTTTGTAAGATATTTCTCATGTGAAAGACATATTATTATAAATTTCCAAGCAATCGGTGTGAAGCATGCTTACATTGCCGTGAAAAAACAAACGAAATGGATTATTCTATTTTTATTTATTTTTTAATAAATGTTTTATTCCAGTGATGTTTTCAAGTTATCAATTTTCCAATGAACTATTTCTGTATTCTTGTGCCCTTGTGACAATAAAAGCTCAAAGTCTTGCGAGGATGAAAGCACTTTATCAATAGAAGAGGATAAAAATGAATCAAATGAATTTTAATATCAATTACCATGAAGAGCTGACAAAAAAATCAACCAAAAAACTATCACTGTGGGAAACTATTCTGAAAGAATCAGAGGAAAAATTTGCACCACTGTATGAATGGCAACGACAAAATAACGAATCCGTGTCTGAACAAGAATTAGAACACGATAATAATTCTATACAATACTTGAACGATAAAATATTTCCAATTTTATTATCGACAATGGAACAAATGCTCATTGAAGCGTGTAAACTTAATGCACTTGAGGTATTTGAACTAGTATTCATAACCCAAATTATATGAAAATAAATTCAGACATAAATTTGAATTAGAATCAAAAGTGTGAGTTCAATGGTCTAGATTATTTAGCAGAACATTTGTGGAATAAAAATCCACAACATCCTGAAAGAAATAATAATTGGATGAAGCTATTTGATATTCCACCGTTTAAACTCTGGCTCAAAGAACAGTAATATAAAATTTTCTTTTGAATTACAATGAATAATAAAAGGAATATTTTTGTTTATTTGATCAATAATTCTAGTCCAAGACCAATTTATCCTAAATCCTGGCGATGGACTAAGGAACAAGCAGCTTTGCGTATTCAACGATATGTTCGTGGATGGATTGTACGTAAACGCAATGACGTTCAAGAGTTACGACAATTCTGGAAGGTATATAACAGCATTTAATAATTTATTTCTATTTATAATAAATGAAAAAACGAGCAAATAAATTATTATTAGGAACTTGCTAAAGAAAAAATGAACAATACCACATTTATCCAATCCTCTGATGAAAGTTTAATCCAATGTGATAAACTTACACCGGAAATAATGAAGAAACTAAGTATTTGTGAGCGATATAAATTATTATTAAAACTTTAAACAAATTAAAGTTGAGTTGATTGACAAAAAAAATATGAATTGTCAATATTTATCGAACATGTAATTATTTATACATTTATTTTTCTGATTAATTATTAATTAATTGTTTATATTGGCTTTACATTCGCGTAAAGATGTGGAAGAGCTGGTTTTCCAAGTCCCATTTCAAAAGTCACGGTCGGCTTTTCGCCTTCTTCAGCAATTCGTGAACATTTATTTCCCTTTAAATTATAGACAAGTGGCAGCTGAGGTTCTTCAGTGTCTTCTTGACCTTTTGCTTTCATATTTCTGATGATAATTTCACGTAAAAGTGGCGGTAATTCCATTGTTCTTGGCAATATGATATCATCTTTTTTCTTATCAATAGTATATTTATATTCTTCATCTTTTGGTATTAATTGATAATCAGTTTTATATGTTGTCTCTTCTAAATGAACAAGGTCTCGAAATTTCCTACCACGAAATACATCCTCGACAAGGACTTGAACTGTTCGATCAAGCTGTGAATAAAGTCAATTAAACATTTGAGAATCCATACAAAAAAAAATATATTTATTTAAAAATTTAAATACTCACTGGTTTATTAATTTTTGTTAGTTCATATGGTTCTTTTGGAGGCTGTGGAAGTGTACCAACTTTAACAATTCTTAAATAACATGGTTCTGGGTATCTTTGGAACCTTTGTCTGATTACAATTCTTCCAACACCATAATTCTTTAAATTACCAAGAATCTCCCACAATGACTTGCCTTTAAATGTGGTCTTGCGACCAATCAATTCATATCTCATCTTGATTTATCTGTATTTTAATAATAAATAAAATAACAAATCTGATTAAGTCGTCCAACAAAACATCACACAATTAAATGCACTGATAGAACACCAGTGCTGAAATTGATAGGTTATGTTAATCTTAAAATGGCGCCAATCGATAAAATCAAAGGAAATTAAAAACATTATATTTAGAGGTTAAAAATTAACACTATAATCATTGTTATATCTTTTTAATAATTATATATAATTATATAAATTAAATTTATGCCTCAAATTAATTATTAAACATAAATAATCACATAATATTATTTCAATATTTTTGAATATTGCGCAAATGAATGCGCAGTGGTCGTTCCATTTAAGCTTGTGTGTGGAATGTACATGCCAATGAAATGTATGAAATGGCACATGTGCAAACAGTTGTGTGTGTAATGAACCCAACCTAGATGTTTTCCTGTATTTTATTTTTTTATATTTCTCTAATATTGTTGTTTATAATAAAGAAATTAATTATATAAATATAATAAGGTTATGAACAATTAATTTGTACAATGGAGACTGAAAGTAAGTGGACTTATAAAATAGTTTTGTATTTTTAACGCACTATTATTACATATCATATTTATTTCAGAGTTAAAAAAGAGAAAACAACGTGCAAAAAGAGATGGTAATATGCGGCAATTAGCGGATATTGTCAAAGATCTTGGAGATTTATATTTTCAATTAGGAAAATTCGATGATGCACTGAATGAATATGCAGAACAACTCAATGTATGTGAAATTCTTAATGACAAATTAAATTTGGCTGTAGCACACAGAATGATTGGTGAAATTCATACGAATTCTGGTAATTACAAAGAAGCATTGTCACATCAACTAAAATATTTAGAAGGTGTAAAAGATCTTGAAAATTTGGTGGAGCAACAACGAGCATTTGCTACATTAGGTCGTACGTATTTTTGTTTGAGTGAAACGTATGATGATTCATCAATTGAGAAAACTGAAGCATTAGCAGCAGCAAAGAAAGCATACACAAAGAGTTTGAAACTCTGTGATAAACTTGAGCATACCAATATTACCCGGGTGGAAATAATGATGATGCGCGCTAGATTATTACTAAATTTAGGTTTAGTTTTAGATGCTCAAAAGGCACCAGAGCAAGCAATTGACCTAATTGAAAGAGCGGCAGAATTATGTGACAAACATAAATTAACTCAAGATTTACATAGAACACATTTAGCTCTAGGCGCTTTGTTTGAACGTCAACAGAATTATCATGAGGCTTTGAGACACTATAATCTCTCAACTCGAGTATCTGATGATGCTTTAGATATAGCAACTGGACGAATTAGCGAAGTTGAATTGTTAGCAAAATTAGGTCGTTGGTCCGATGCCCGTAAAATTCTTGTGACAATGTATGTAAATAAAAAAGCTCCATCGTTAGCGGATACTGTTGAAAAATTATTGAAAATTATTGCAACAATTGACAATGGTGAGCGTGATTTAATTAAAGAAGAGGACAATGAAAAGAAAATGAGATTATATGAAACAATGGGTGATGCAGCAGTAACTGTGAGTTGTTATAAAAAAGCTGTTGAATATTATGAAGGTATGTTATTTTGTGCAGAAAAAAATCCGATTATCTATTCATCAAAAATAAGTGCAGCTCTTGTAAGCTTAGCGCAAACATTAAAAGACGATAAACGTTTTGATGAAGCATTAATTTATGCACGTCGTGAATTACAACTTTGCACTGATGATAATCGTGAAATGTGTCGTTCTGCATTATTTCTCGCTGATCTATTAACATGCACCGCTGAATCAACTGATTGGGAAATTCGTAATATTTATGAAAAAGCGCTATCAAATGCCGTTCAATGTAACGATATATCACTGCAAATAACAGTGATGAAAGAATTGCACGTTTATTTATCAGAAAGTGGTTGCTTGGATGAGGCGGAAGAATTGAATGAAAAAATTGATAGATTGAAAAAAAAAATTATTATAGAGGATGAGTCGTCACGAGAGTCCACCGATACAACTGAAACGCTATTGGATATTGATTTAGATGAATTGTCTGATGTTGAAAGAGAATTACAGAGTAAAAATGAAAAATCCAAGGCGACACGTTCGCGCGCTGCATCGCGAAATAATAAATTTGTCGTTAAACGAAATGAAAAAGGTGAAACGAAACTTCATGTAGCTTGTATAAATAATAATATACGTGAAGTTGAAAATCTTTTAGCATCTGGACATCCAGTAAATGTCCGAGATAATTGTGGCTGGACACCACTTCATGAGGCAGCGAATTATGGTCATTTGGAGATAGCTAAATTATTAATAAACGCTGGTATAAATATTAATGACCCAGGTGGTGCTCAATGCGGTAATATAACGCCATTACATGACGCCGCATCGTGTGGGCATTGCTCGATGATTAATTTATTAATAGAACATGGCGCGGATATAAGATTAAAAACTAAAACGGGTGAGTCTGTGTTGGATTGTTTGGAAGGTTGGCGATATCGTTTGGAGGAGCAGCGTAAGAAAGAATCAATTGAATGGACTGATGAGGATGAAGCAATATATAAATTAACACGTGATAAATTACGAATGATTTTACCATCGAAACAAATTAAAACATCAAATACAAATTTTTCATCTAATCTATCATTAGTTGATAATGATGATGATGATGACAATGACGATGGTAATGATAATGCGAATTATGGTCGTCGTAAGCAGACAACAATATTAATTCAAGACGATGAATTGGGGATTAAAGATAAAATATCTGCTGGTGAAGATTATAAGAGAACAATTGAGCGATTGAAAGGCAGAGGAAAAAATATAATTGGCTCGACGAGAATTAAACAGTCTAGTGCTAATAAAATTGTCGCGCCGCTTATTGATAGCGAGCAACAGCTTATTGGTGATTGGCTTGAGGATGATATTGGAGTTATGGATACATCGCATAATTCACGGCGATCAAGTGCTGATAATTTTGAGAGTTCATTGGGAAAAAGAAAGACATTTTGTTCGTCATTGTCAGCCACAAGTACACCAGAAAATGAAAGATTAATTAAACGACCTAAGAGAAATAGCGATGGTAAATTACCGTCGCCATCACCGTCAGTTACATTGTCATGCGAAGAATTATCGAATGACAATGAAATTGTTGAGTTGAATAATAAATTTAAAAAATCACAGTCACGTCAAACTTCATTGTTACAAATTTCTGGTTTTTCTAAAACTCTTATGTCACGTACACCATCGCCAACAATATTTTCATTTTCGAATAGTATTAGCAATGTACAGAAAAGAAATTCACATGGTGAATTGACACAATTTAAAATTCTTCTTGATGATAAAATTATTAATATTAAATTAAAACTTTCCGATGATAATAATGATTTATATCGAAGACTGACCAATGAAATTGTTGAGCAATTTCAACGAGACACCGGTTGTGAACCATCAATTATTCTTTCTACATCTAACGGCGAAGTACTGTTACCAGAAAATTTTTTAAATTTATTATACGCTTGTCAGAATGATGATATACAATTAAATGGTCGTCTTATTGATTTAAAAATACCGACAATTAGTGAAAGATATAAAATTATATCCGCTGCATATGATGAAGGTATGAAAAAATTATTTGATATTTTATTTAATTATAATAATATTAAATAATGAATAAATTTTTTTTTCAGATGTAAATAATGAAGATGGATGTGTGATAAAAGCTTTAAAAGCTTGTGAACAGACGGAAATATTTCGGCTAAAAAACGATGATGAAATATCAAATATTACACCATTATTAAAAAGTTTAGAATATGAAAAAAATCTGAAAATTCTTAATTTATCTGGCACATCGTTGTATAATCATGGGAAAAATCTTAATCGTACTTTAATTCAACTTTCACAATTGCAAGAATTACATCTGCAAGGCTGTGATATTGATGCTGATTGTCTCTTGCAAATTGATAATTTTCCATCGCCATTGAGAGTTTTAGATTTAAGTTATAATCCACTTGGTATCGAAAGTCAAAGTAAACTTCGTGAATTACTCACATCACTGCGTTATCTTAACACTTTAAATTTACGCTGTTGTGAATTGACTCGAATTTCATCGACTCCACTGTCGACAAATATGAATATTGATCACTTGGACATAGCATGGAATAGACTTGACGATGATGGAATTGATGGTTTTTTGCAAAGGCAATTAATTAATTTAAATTTGTCAAATACTAATTATAAATCTTTTATTCTTTGTGAGCCCAGTCCTGTGGCTTTTATAACATTAGAGACGTTAGAATTATCCGGATGTAATATTAACGATTCAGACGTGTTGAATTTATTAACAAAGTGCCATAATTTATCACAAATAATTGTCGGTGATAATCCAAAAATATCTCAAATTTCTTTGGAAGCATTATTGGAACGTAAACCCACATTAACACTTATCGATACAATGGGATGTTCTAAAATTACGCATTCACCGAGAGTTGATTTAATTATCGATAATCCGCAAAGTTGTACGATGAAAACTAGTATGAAATCTGATATCAGTAATTTATGGGAAAAATTGTGGCAAGGATATGCCCGGCATTATCAAATGCCTTTTGATATCATTGTATTTAAGCCAATAGTTTAAATGTATATAATATTTTATTTATATTGATGTATTTTTTTAATCTATTTTTATTAAAATGTAAATATTATCTTAGAGGAAATATATATATTTTATTTCCAATTTTGCAATGTAATTCTGATACGAGAATAGAATTATTTTCTAAATTTTCAGTTAGAGTTTTTTGAAGACTTTCGTTGAGTGATGGTATAAATGATTGCAATTCGATTTTCTTATCTCCAAGAGTCCAAAAAAAACTAATATGATACGAGGCGTTCTGAAAATGATAATAAAAATACTTTATGAAATGAATAAATTGATACAATTATTCATTCACTTACTTCGTAAAAAGATGGTAATTCATATTCTGCCAATAATTTATTCAACGACTCCATTAAATAAGTAAAACTTTGATCGAAACTCTGGCATTCAATTCCAAGAAATGTTCTCGTTTTCTCGTCATTGCAATATACTTTTACATTTATCATATTCAAATTAAATTTATTGATATTTCGGCATATCTTCTTCATACTGTCCACAAACGATTCGATCCAATGAAATTTTAAAATTAATGTTCGCGTTAAACTCATATGAGCCTCATCAATAATTAATTTACCTTTAATTGGTAACAATTCTAGTGTTGATAACATCCATTTTGTTAATGAATCATCTGGTAAATCTGTAAAAAAAAATTATTTATTCTAATTCACAATATCATCTAACATCTAAATAATTCATACAAAATTTATGATACTTATAAATCTATAAACAATTTAATTTACAGACATGAAATATAAACCAAAGTAGCCCAATTGCCGCGTTCATGTTTGAATGATCTTATACGTCCTTCATGCTTATCAGGTTGATTTGCATCAGGTACCATTGAAATTACATCCTCATCATATTTTTCATTCATCCATGATGCTATAGACTCTGGCAGAGGCAGTGGTGTCCTGTGTGTTTATTAATAAAGACGTGGAACCACGTAAAAAACATAACCTCAAATTCAAACATAACCTCATTGTGATAATCTACCGTACACTCACCTAATCTGTTCACAACATAAGTTATCATTGTTCATCGATGTTTTATTTGGATTTTTTTCATTTTCCTCATCATTATCTTCTGACTCTGACGATAAATATGTTTCAATCAACTTAAATCCTGCCATTATTCATATAAATATATGTAATATTATTATATTAATGTACGCGCGGAACTATCTACAAATTAAATACACCAAACTTTTATTTATCATATCATCCGCAAACGCAATCAGCCGTGTTATTGAATGTAACACATGTAATGTTATGGACTTATAACACAACAATTACAAAATGTCAAGAAATGGTGGAATATCCGAGATTGGAAAGCGTTTCAGACGATTAATTGATGGCCATTATTCAAATCGCAAAATAATTATTTTTCTTTTTTTCTTCTGTGGATTTATATTATATTTTGGACCATCATTTATTCAATGGTTATTTTCAAAAGATCATGGCCCAGTAGAAGGTATAAAAACAAATAATAAATTTCTATTTAATTCATTGTCCAATGATATATTATTCTAATTATCATTATTTCAATTTAATTCTCTTTATTTTATTATTTAATACAGCATTTGAGGACCATTGTATAAATGAACGATTGGCAAATTTTTATGCTGATGCTGCTGTATATGATGCAGCAATAATTGAATACAATGGTGCATCCGAAGGCGAAGTGATGAATAGATATTTGCCATATGTTGGAAATGGAATATTAGCTGTACAAACAATTCCGTTTAATGGACGTTTGTTTATTAAACAAGGACGAACATTGTCATTGGATGCACAATGGGATCCATTAATTGCAATTATCCCTGATAATAATATTCAACGTGAAGCAACTGTTATGCATTTTACTCATGGAATTGTCTATCGATATCAATGTATTCAAGATGGATATCATGTAACAAATCAATATTATGCACATCGAATTATGGATGGAATATTTGTGCAGGATATAAGTATTTCTAATCCTTCATCGTTGTCGCAAAAAGTTGCATTACAATTGTCGGCTAATCAATATTGGACTGACATTAAACCAGCAAAGTAAAAATAATTTAATAACTTGAATAATTCAAGTTTAAATATATTATTTAATAACTTGAATATTTTCTATTTTATTTTAGTATACAAATGGATGGTATTATTCATAAATACAGCATTACATCAGGATATGTTCATTTATCAGATTCAAATCAAATTATTGTTGTATCAATGGTGTATGCAATACCACCAAAATCTGTTGTAATAAAACCAAGAAGTACAACAAAATTACAATTTCTAACAAGTGTTTCATACAGTAATTCACCACAAACTATATCACAATATGCAAACGAACGCAAAATAACTGAAAGAAATGCATTAAAGGTATAAATAATTATTAAAAAGTTTTGCAACCTCAATTAGATTCAATTAAATATTTTTTTTTTTTTTCATTTATAATATTCAATTATATTCTATTTATTCAGGCAATAAAAAAAGCAATAAGTCTACAGCAGCAGCAAGGAATGAGAGAGCAACATGTAAATATTTGGCAAAGTTATTGGCATTCGGGATTTAGTATAAGTGAATCAAAAGCCAAAGATGTATTAAATGGCGATAAAATAAATTCAACAATTTATTATGTACTATCGCAAATAGCTCAAGGCGTTCCTGATATAGAAAAATCAACATCAAATAATGAAGGATGCTATCGTGGTCATCATACACTGTAATCTTCATAAATTTATTATTTATTTCATGCTTGGATATTGAGAAATTAAATTATATATTTATTCATTAATTTGTTTTAATTATAGAGACGCACCACGATTATGGAAAGACACATCAACTATTGATGGCGTTAATTCGATTGTAAAAGCATGGTTGATAACTCTAGAAAAACAGGGCTGTCATCGTTTAATAACTGGCGGTCCATCAGCTGTACAACAAGCAATTGTTTTAAGTCTTGGTGGATTACGATTTAGTAATCAACATTTGGAATTTAATATTGACCCACAATATCTTCATCGTAATTATTTATTCAGGTAAATGAATAATTATTAAATGTGTATACATGTAATAATATTTTTTTGTTACATGCTGTAATTATATTTAAATTTTCTAATATAATTAAATTAATATTTCATTGCAGACGAATTAATTATGGTAATATAACGCACGTCAATATATCGGTGATTGTTGGCGATGATAATCGTGCAGTATTGAGCGTCGCTTTAGATCAAAGTGATAGTGATTATTATGGTTGTGATGCTGGTTGTTTGGATTCACCAGTTCCACTCAGTCAATTGTATACAAATTTTCCTGTTAAATTGACAAAACCATTAACGGCTATTTTATATATTACTTCAGACTATCAACATATGCAAGATCTTCGTAATGCACTTCATGTTCATGAAGTCGAAGAAGGTATGAAGGATATTTTTGAATTTATTTATTTTATTTTATTTTTTTCACACTGATGAATTTTTAATAATTGACAATTTTTTTTTTCTTATTCAGCACCCGCTCATGATCATCATGTAATGGCACTACATAAACATGGACATCAACTCGGTGGTCTTCCAACATTCTTTTGGATTAGTATATGTTTTTTGATAATAGTATTCCACTTGTTTCTATGCAAAATTATAATTACCGAATATTGTGGTCATCAAGATCGTCAACGCACACGATATAGTAAGCCATAAATTTATTTATTTATTATTCTTTGAGATTTTCGAGGTAATACATTGTATATATTATGAAAAAAATCCCATGTCATTTTTTTCTTGCAATATCACTAGTATCATTATTTAATATTTAATAATTGAAATTGACTAATAAAGCCAACCACATAATCAGCGACTAATTAAAAAAATTTTTTTCGCGATATTTTCATTTAAGCAAATTTATTTTTGTATGAAAATTATTTCATTTGTCTAATATTATCATGTTAAAATCATTTAATATCATGATTTTTATTTTATTTTTTTATTACATCGACTTGTTCCGAAGCAATTAGTAGTTTATCTTCGTTCAATAATTTTTTGTTCGTGCTGTGAATATGTTTCATTTGATCGTTAAATTTTTTTCGTTTTCTTTAAATGAGCTTTTTTATTCCACATAAATTCATTTATGTGGTCCAATTATTGTACACGAATTATGACGGGACAATTGGACTATTTCAATGCGAAACGTGATTTATCCACACGTGCCTGAACTACCAATACGTGTACATATATATATACTCTATATATATATATATATATATTAATCACTATATATATTTATATACATATATATTTTTCTTATTAAAAAATTCTACATATCTAAGGAACACTGATCGCTAATATAAATAGCGTTCATTAATTTATAATTAATAGCGACATTAAAAAATCATAAGAATTTTTTCACTTTGTATTATTTTTTTGTTTGTTTTTTTTTTATCTCGCATTAACACTAAATGTTGATGTGTATTCTATATTCTCCAGTAATATAGTTTATTTTTATAATAAATCGAAATCACAATGCATAATAAATAATATTTCTTTTTTTTTTTTTTTTTTTATAACTGAATTTGTTTTTATAATTTTTTTTTATTATTTTGGCTTTATGTTCTACCTAATATTCTTTTAATTTTTCATCAGCATTTTAAATACATAGAGTTTCAACAAACTACTTATAAACATTCATCTCAGTAAATATATGTACATATAAAAATTGATAACAATTTTTTAACAAGTAAAATTCATCTTTCAATGTTCACATTTTTCTATATTCATCAACGTATATAATGTCATAAAATTATTGGTATAAGTTTATAGATATAATATAATACTGCTTGTGATGGCAGATGATAAAAAAGACAAAAATATTAATATGTTAATATTTTTATATGAGCAATGAATGAGGGGGAAGTTGAGTTTTTTTAGTTTTTTTGTTTTTTGTTTTTTGAGAAAAGGTACAGAAGAATATGTTGTTGATCAGTTCATCAGATACATTAAGTGGAATTAAAATTTTATCATATTTAATTTGGTATATTAATCAAATATATTTTGCTTCTCTTAAAATTTTCATTTAATTAATAAATATATAAGAAACGATTTATACTAAAATCGATTGATAATTGATATATGCTTGGAAAATACTTTACCACGATAAAAAATTCATGTAGAAAATTGCAGTCTGCATTGTTATACCTCGTTTTATTTATTTATTTATTTATTTCTTTTTTTTTTATTTACGTGATTATATCGCGAAATGGGTCTGATATCTGATGAAACTTTCATTAAATTCGGGAACACATGATCTAAATTTGACATCACAAGTTATTCATATCTAACCCTATTTTTCTAATTTGTTTTTTAATTTTTCTAACAATGAGATTATGATTTGTTGAATTATACATTCACATTATTTAATGGCATTACGATAATATTTTTTTTTCACTAAAATACCGATGGAATATTAACTTTATGGTGCCATGGAAGACAATATATATTTATATAATTTTTTATTGAAATAAAAACAGGAAGAATTAAAATTAAAATACGTTTAAGTAATAATTATTTCCCATTTTACTTCCACGGCTGCCTGGTGAAGAAAAATTAAGGGTGGACGGATCCCTTAAAATACTTTATAAGCTATAATAATAAATGGAGCTTCGATATATATATATATAATTTTTTTTTTGTAAGCGCAACATTGACACTTACAATTTAATAATTGATTGATTATCCCTGCCAATTGCACTTTATTTTTTTTACCGTCGTCTTAATCTTAAAGTTATATTTTTTTTTCACGTTTTTATTTTCATAAATTATTGACCTAACTAAAAAAAGTTTCTTCACAAGAAGGGCTAGCTGGAGTTTCGCCACCATTAATTGCTTTGCTACTGCTTGCATCATCGGGTGTTTGACTATTTTGTCGTACAGGACTGCTTCTTGAGCATGATGTAACGCTTTGCATTGTTTGACTTCGCGGTGCAATAAATCGCATGCTATGTGTCGCAGATCGATTGACCGGTTGATTGCTGTCAATATTTTGAACAATTCTCACCGGATAATTGGCACCACCTGCTCCGCCGCCACCGACAGTTGAATGTCCAGGTCGAACATTTTTCTCCGGTTGAAAAAGTACTAAATAAACTTTTGGAGTGAACAAACAACCCAATGCAACAGTCGCTGAAATATTTATGCACATACACATACTGGCAATTTGAATCTGTAAAAAAAAATAAATATAGATTAATAATTTATTTAAAATTCATTGGAATTATAAATATTAAATTAATGTAAATTTTTCATCAAGTCAATATTTTATTTCATTGATCTAAAATTGATAGATTAATAATTTAGCTGAATAAATTTTTCATGATAAATTGAATGTGTATATAAATAAATTATTGATTAGCTTCAATTATTTTTTTCATTAAATATTGAGTAATCGATGACAATTCAACCAATTGATGTTGAATAAAATAAAATATTGACGCAATTTAAAATTCAATCAATGAATAAATTTTAATTTCAATATTGAAATATAATCCAGCATTTTTTTTTCTCCAATATTTTACTACAGCAATTATTTTATAATTAAAAAGTACCGTGTAGTCATTGTTGGTGCTAAAATATATTGGAATAAATGCAAGCCAAACAATGCATGTCGAGTACATAGTAAATCCAATATACTTCGCTTCATTAAAATTCGCTGGCATTTTACGTGTTTTAAATGCATACAATGTACACAATAGAATAAGCACCATATTATAAACGAGTGACATCATAAGAGAAAATGTTGACACTCGACATGTGAGAACTGCTGTCAATGGACTCGGATAAATTTCTTTAATATCTGGTGGCTCTATCACAAGCCAAACAATTGTTCCCACAAGTTGAATTGAAGTAATACCTGAAATAAAAATAAATATTATTCACTATTAACACATTTCTCTTCATTATTTCATCTCACATATTTACATCATTTAATAATCATCAATATAATCAACTCACCAATGGCAATGGCCACTTGACTTTTCGGTGATGTATACGATGGTCGTTTAATACATTTTTTTCCCTGATTAAATATTCTCGATATACGATTTGTCTTTGTTAATATTGCACTGTAACAAATACTCAAACAAAGTCCAAGACCAATACGTAAATAAGTGCAATTCCAACTTGTTGGTTTACTCAATATAATAAATGTCATTCCGTAACACGATAATATTCCAATAAGTAATACATAGCACAGTTCACGACCTGACGCCATAATAACTGGTGTCCTATTATACCTGAACAACATTAAACTATCATTTAATAATAATAAACAAGATAAAATATTGTATTAAAATAAAATTTAAAAAAAGATGATAATATAAATAAAGAAAGAATAAAAGTTTTAGTCATAAAAATAAATTACTAACCGTACAAATACAATTATTGTAAAAATTGTTATTAATATACCAATACTGGCAAAACTTAATGGTACAATAGCCCATGGACTTTTCCATGGTATAACTTTAGCAGGAATTTTTATACATTTTGATTTTGATGAATCATCAGGCGCCCAACCAGGATCACAACTGCGACACGAGTCATTAAATACATAAGCATTTTCTGGACAACGCATACAGCTCCAGCAACACGCGTCCTACAATAATTAAATAATTAATTATTATTACAGCAGTCAATTAATATTCTATATAATGTCTGTATAATAATTTTACATACAATAATAAATAAAATAAAATATTTGATAATTAATTTTAATATCAAAGTTAAATAAAGCGAATGGACTTACTTGAAAATTACGGACATGTCCTAATGGACAATTATCACTGCATGTACTGTGGGGTATATTTACTTCACCTGGACCACCACTCCATCGTGTCATATTTATATCTAAACTTAATCTACAACAGTTTATTAATTTAATTAAATTTTATAATTCTAATTAAAAATATTCAAAAAAATATTTAATTAAATTAAAAGTAATTATCTATTAATTTTATATGTATTTACACTTTTTTCCAGGAGCCAATTAGTACGTAATCAAAGCGATTCTCATCATGTCGTTGATATTGATATATATTGTAATATCCAAAGGCATCTCCATCATCATTAAATCGTATTTCCGTACCCTGACGACCTGTTACAAGTATCGCATTAGAATTATAGTAATTGGAGAAGAATGAAATGCGATCGATAGTGAAATATAGTTATATAAATGTATACCAATGAATGTAACGTTTCGGATATAGTGAAGGAGATGGGGACCTGAGGGGGCAGGCGCCAATTTGTCGCAGAGATGATGTACAGTTTCTCGATTCTTTACACACTCGTCATCAATAATATTGTGTACTGCGTGCGCCATAGCGTATACAGCATCCACTGCAATAATAAAATGATAAATAACGTTGGGGTTTATGTGTTATTGTATATAAATTAGATTCATTATTTAAATTAATATTAATATATCAATATGGCATTTATATTTGATGATAATTGAAATGAAAATACATAAAAACGACTGTGAGTATAATTGCGTAAATTGAAGTATAAATATAATTGTGAATTATATAAATGTGAAATTAATTATAGTGATTTTATTTGATGATGTATATAATGAGTTAATTAAGTATAATTAATTAATTAATTTGTGATTAGAATATTTGTGAAATTATTTGAATAGTTTTATTGATTGTTATTAGATTGAAATAGTGAGAGAAAAAATAATTAAATTAGTAAATTAATATTAATAATGAGTATTGAGATGTTTTAAAATATTTTATAAAGATACTTTTTAATAGTTTTGTGAATATGGTGTTATTTATTTATTTATTTTAATGCTTACCGACAAATGGGACAAGTCCCTCTTGATCATAGTCAATTAGCTCTTCATCACCCGTGCAAAGATTTGTATTAGTCGCTTCGCTCGTTTCAACAAAATCACATTTATGATGTTGTGACCAAAATTCACGAAACCATACATTTCTGCAATTAACTATTTTTCCTGTTTTATTTGGATGAGGAATATTTTTTTCTGTTTGTCCATTGCATTCATCTCCGACTCTTGGACGTAAACTTTTGTAATATTCATCAAAATCTAGAAAATTTACCGTGTAATTTAATTCCACAATAATTTTAATTAAATGTTAATTTTCATTGGTTTATTATAATTTTATTATAATATTAAACTCTTAAAACTTGCGATAAATTTCATTTATTAAATGTAAATGTATAAAAAGTTTTTATGTCAGAAATTATACCTCTCAATGAAGTACGAAATGGTAATATTGTTATTGCTCCCTCTGCGGCGAATTCTTGATCACGAACGGGGTAAACTTTTGCGCCCCAAGAGTCACTGCCAATCCACATAAAATACCCAGTGCGATTGGCGCGAACAGTTGCTTGTAATAATTTACTGAATTAAATTAGAAAAAAAAAAATTTAATTCATTTACATTTATAATTTATTCCATTTACTTTATAATTCACCATCAATTTTATAATTATATAAACAATTATAATATATTACCGAACATTGTCTTCGTCCACAAATAAAATCACTCCTCGAGCATTGTGCTTTGTACCAAGTCGTTCAACAATACGATCAAAATCCTCAGGTCTCGAGTTTCTCAATATTTTCTCACTCACCGCAATGCATATATGATTTTCCGATGATAAAGTAATAAAACTAGCAATTCCCTAGATTATAAATTTAAAAAAA
>JAQQBR010001834.1:4868099-4896237 GCA_030347285.1 Microctonus hyperodae
AAAAAAAAATGCAATCGTCATAAAAAATAATTGTCCACACGAAAAATAAAATAAATGATATACAATATATTTTTATTAAAGCAAATAACAAATGTAAATTTCACATGACAGAATAATTTACATGATGGCTATTTAATTTACGTCTAAATAAAAAAAAAACTCGTTTACGTCATTATATACTCATAAATCAGAGGGGTGTTTTAAAAAAATAAAAAATGAATAAAGTATACAAATAAAAAATAAATATATACATATAAACTTTGTTACAGTATAATAAATCAAAAGTTTTCCACTCACCTTAAACAATCTCAAAATATTGGCAACCATTATCGATACAACACTGAAGGATGCACCAATAACTCCAGTGACTGATTTATGTGGCACATAAAGGGGAGCTTTTCCATTTTCACATCTATACTCTGACATATCCTTAAAAAAAAAAAATGAAATCCAAACTAAAATATATTTTCTATTGTGCCAAGAATAATTGAAACTTGCACAAGTGTCTAAGGGGGTGCGCGCTGATACGATTTATCTAATCCTATATAATAACTCAGAAACATTATAGTGGGTGAAGAGAAATATACATATGTACTTGTCTCTCTATAAATGCATGTATACAACACTCATACCATACAATATCGATCGTATGGAGCTGAATGCTGCGCGAATAAAAAAAAAAATAATAAATTATCTCAGATCAAAGAAGCTTAAAATTTTTCCATTAACATATTCTTTATTAAATTATGAATTAAATGATAATTAAATTATTAAACGTATGCATTTACTCCATAGTGAATTTTATAAAATTTATATTTTCTTCACCTGATTCATGTACGATCGAACAAATTCCATGCTTTGATCTAATGCATAAGTATCGCTACTGCACGAATCAAGAATTAATGCGCCAAGTGTTGTGTTTGGTAATAATTCATCATCATTGTTGATTTCATCAATAGCAAATAGCATTGCTTCCAATCGTTGAACGCCTTTTTCTTCTTTCACTGCACCGCAAGGTAATTCGCCACTTGATCCCGCAATCTGTCGATATTTTTATTCTGTGCTTTTTTGCATTACATGTATAATAACACCGAGTGACACAATAATAATTTTGAATATAAATAATTAATCAATCAATCAATAAGATAATTTAATATATATTTTAATGGATATGTAAATAAATTAAATTGATTGAATAGATGAATTAATTATTCATTCTACTTACTAATTTTATTTTATTTTATTGTGTTAATTTATTTATTTATTAATTACCTGCTCGTGCATTGGGAAAATCCCGCCAAATATACTGTCACCGTCGATACGAATGAGTTTTGAAGTATCTCCAACACTGTATTCCTCCACGTTTTGGAAGCAGTCTATAAACGAAAGTCCACACAAACCCAGCCACATCAAGAGCACAATTGTGCGCGATAATATCGCGCTCATCGATGCCCGGCGCTCTCGATGCCTTGCCATCGAAAATCTATGGAGAATATTTAACAATTGACCACATTTAATATTTAAATTTATTCCGTCATTTTTTTTTTGTATTTTTTTTTCAATTACACAGAATTATAATTATAATACACAATTTGTAAATATTTTGATAGTTGTACACAAATAAAATATTTTATTTAAATTATGGGATTATGTAATTATAAATATATTCAAGGAGAAATTATGAAGTACATACACTGAGAGTCATCAATTGTTTCGAGACTGAGCCATCGATATATAACTGAAATTAATGAAGAATTAAATTTTTTTAGAATATTATTTGTTTATTTAATTTAATTAATCATTATGATTGTCGTTGATTTATTTTTTCACAGCTGATATTGTAAATAATATATATTGTAATTTATTTTATCCGAATGAATGAAGATTAAATTGAATTATTAATAATTATAATTGTTAATTTTATAATTAATTCGAGATGATAAATTTATTTTATATGTATTTATTATTGGCATTGTCACGAGAAATAAGATGAAAGATTTACCAGAGAATTTGATAAGAAAAAAATAATTTTAAAGTTGAATATTTTTAACTCTGCTCTTTTCTTACTTATTTTATTTATTTATTTTTTTATTTTTTTTTATTAATGTGTATATGTTTATAAAGATTAGCCACCTGA
Organism: Microctonus hyperodae; assembly: GCA_030347285.1. Classification (NCBI taxonomy): domain Eukaryota; kingdom Metazoa; phylum Arthropoda; class Insecta; order Hymenoptera; family Braconidae; genus Microctonus; species Microctonus hyperodae. Next base: position 4,870,237 of record JAQQBR010001834.1, read on the forward strand.
CACGAAGGTAGTGTTGGGGCAAACTAAAACCGCTTACTGTACGTTCGTTGATTATATATGAATACAAACGAGTTTGCGCAAATGCAAAACCCTGATTTTCCTCGATCCCAGACCTCTTCATTTGTTACGCCGGCGCTATGAAGCCTGACAATTTGGTCCACCCAGCAAAATCCCTTGACCATCATGTATCCATGATAATCAAAGAGGTATTCCTGTCAAGAAATTCGATATAATAGATATACATATTTACATTAAGAAAAAGTACTCACTGTCTTTTCTGCACATAACCTCAAAGTATCTCACGCGAAATATATTATATTAATTTATTTCATTAATTTACAATCAATTGAGTGAAATTAAATTGAATTTGGGATGATAACTAATCGATTGTTGTTGATAAAATTGATTCAAAAATTTGTCAGATGAATAAACAATTTTGTTTAAGTGCGCGCCGATGAAAATAGTTTGTTCAATGACCACTAGGGGATTTTCTTTTCGCTCCTTGATACACACACACGCATACATTTAAAGATACAGCGCCATTTACTTGGCAATAAACGAGTAATTTTGTAAATATCAAATAGGCTCGAAGTAATAAAAAAAATGTTACCGGGAGTTGTTGACCTGTAATTGAAATTAATTTTGCAATTTTTTTTTTATTTATTCATTCATAGATAAGGATTATTTTTCAACGAGTTTTTTTTTTAGAGGTTAGGTTGAAAATTTTATTATTATAATAGAGGATCATTATGAATTGATGAACATATTTCATTGCATTGGAATAAAATAATATTATATTTCAACAACAATGAGTGACAAAGTTGAAAAAAATCAAATTTGTCGTGGTTGTATGAAAATTGGTGGGCTTTTTTTGCCAATGTTTAGTGATGCTGTGTGTGATAAAAAATTGCCTGATAAACTTGCAAATCTTGCATCAACAACAGTAATTAAATATTATTTAAAGAATGATTTGTTGAGATTATATTTGTTTTACTATTGTTTCAATGACATAACCTCAAATTTTTATATTTTAGGTTGACAAACATGATGGATTACCTGATGTGTTATGTCCTAAATGTGCTTATCGTACTGACGCTTATTATAATTTTCGACTTCAAGTTCAAGAATCAGAAAAGAAATTGCGACAAATGTTTAATATATGCCTGGACAATTTATCAACGGTAAATATATTCAATATTAATTAAAATTAGTATTTTAGAAACGTTATATTTATTTGTAAATTATTATTTTTTATTATAGAACACATCGCACTCTAAATTGGATGATGAAAAGTTTGTTGACACAGATTCTCGATCAAAATATTGTGAAATCATTGATTCATCTGATAACAGCATTGAAAATCATTTGAATAATGTTTTAATAGACATGACTTATTCATCGGACGACGTGAAGGAGTCACTGGATGATAAAATGGCAGTTGAACAATTTGGTGAGAGCAATCCCGATACTATTAATGAAAATAATGATCAATTTTTAATACCATCGTCATCTGAATTTTGTATTCCTAAAACTGAATCAATTAATATTAGTGAGGAAGAAATATCAAATGAATTTAATCATGCTATTGATTCATCAACAATGCAATACATGTTGCTTTACGTTTCTCCAACTGAAAACTCCGAAATAAATACAAAAATGCACGAAATTGACGAACAATCATTGAATACTAATGAAAATTTTAGCAAAATAAATGAAGAAATAGATATAATAAAAAAAGAAGAAATAACTTTACCTGATAATGATGAAATTATTGATATGATTGATGATAAAAATGAACTATCTGATTGCGAATCTGAGGATTATTTAATTCCAAAAGAGAATGTACTTGGCACTCTCAACGACACAATTGTAAGAGTTAAAGAAATCAAATTAGACAACGGGAAGCTTCAACATCAATGTACTCTGTGCATGCAAAATTATTCCGAACTTACCGAAGCATTAATTCATACAGTTGAAAATCATATACCAATTAATGGCCCATTTTACTGTGTGGTGTGTGAAAAAGATTGTAACACTCATCGAGAATTACGTAATCATGTTAAAACCCACACTGGACCATCTCCATATTCGTGTTTCATATGCGATAAATCATATTCAATGAAACGATATTTAAAGCGCCATATGATTTGTCATCCAGATTTTAAACGTCATCGTTGTTTCAAATGTGGCAAACGTTTTAATTTAAAAAAAGACTTGGACGATCATGTAGCACATTTACATGATGGCGCCCCTTATTCATGTAGCCAATGTTCACGAATATTTAATCATAAATCTAATTATAAACGTCATCTAATATCGCATTTAGATCCGTTGGGCATTAGTTTACCAAAGTATCCTTGTTCAATTTGCGGAAAAAGATTTGTAAATAATCGCACAATGCAAACGCACATGCGTGTTCATACCGGTGAAAAACCATTTAGATGCAATGTGTGTAATCGTTCATTTTCACAACAAGGCAATTTAATAAGTCATGCTAGAATTCATTCGAATCCGCGAAGTTATACATGCGAAGTTTGTGGCAAAAGATTTAATCAACGTGCAACATTACGCGATCATGCTTTATTGCATACAGGAGAAAAACCTTATGTTTGTAATATTTGTGGTGTAGCATTTACCTTCAGTACAGCATTAAGAAGGCATATGTGGTCGCATTCTGACAATAAACCTTTTGGTTGTGATGTTTGTAATGCAAGATTTATTGGTCGATATGATTTAAATCGCCATATGAGGATTCACAACAATCACACGAAAACTACACGAAGAAAAAATCAATCACAATTAAATAATAATGATGATGGTAATAATATTGATGATATTAATATTCCAATTGAATCGTCAAATCAAGAGCAGGAGCAAGATAACATTGTTGTTACTCAAGTTTCACCTGTGGCGGAACAAACAATATTTATTGAACATGTTCTCGGTGATCAAGATGGAATTCAAATAATTGTTCCGCAAGAAGATTCAGAAAAAGAAAATGTTGATGCTCTATTCAATCTTATACAATATGAGGATTAGTGGTAATATTTATTTATATAAATATATTATATTATACATAAATAAATTGATTCAAGTATTTTCAAGTACGTAATTTAAAGTGAAATAATGTAGAATGATATATTGTAAATAAAGGATTTTTATGTAATAAATTATCAGTTGATTATTTTGTCTTTTTCATTAATTTGCTGTATGAGTAATTATTAAAAAAAAAATGGGTGTAATTTTTTTTTTTTAAAGTTAATTTGCATCATTCTTTATTGTTACAATACTAATATTTAACTACAAAAAAGATTACATCTATATGAAAAAGAAAATATATATATTTATATATATACGCAACTATTTAGAAAATTATATTGATGATTTTTTTTCTCTGTTGTTTTACTTGTTGGACGGTATTAAATGCATATTTGCACAATATATTAATTAATAGTTAACGATCTGTCATTTTGATGAGAAGAAAAAAAATAATAAAACAAAAAGAAAAATGAGAAAAAAACAAAATACTGATGTAAAATATTTATAGAAATATTTGGACACTGGAGACCGGCCCAGGTCTAGGACGACCACAACCCATTATATCAATTCCGTTGTACATATGTAGTCTATTCATATTTATTTAATTACTTATCCATAAATTCTATTAAATGATTTAGAGCTTCACAATCCTGAAAGATAAATTACTGCCCAGATTAAAATAATATAGATAATTTTCATTTCTCATACATCAAAAGTTCTAATACAATTTATTTATAATTATATCATCAAATAATTCGGTCATTGTATGAAATTTACAATAAACAAATGCAGTAATAAATTCATTTTTTTTTTAATATAAAAAAAATTATCAAACTCTCAAATCGACGTGTTGGTCCCTCGTGTCCATTACAATTATATACGCGATAAATAAAATTCATCATTTATTTATTTATATATATATTTATATATTTCAGCGTGATCGCACTGATTTTGTCTGTACATAAAAGTGTACATAAATAGTCACGTATATGCATGCATTGATCAGGTATAAAATTATAACGATCTGAAACCTGACCTAAATCTTTCATGAAAAAAAAAAATATTTATATATATATTTCCCGTAATTTTCACAAATTCGTGAAGCGTAATTTATTATTCATCAACAAATAGAAATGTATCGTCTTTCTCTCTTTTCTCCATATATAGTACACACGGATAACATGAAAAAAAAATAATAATAATAATTCTTTGTAGACATAATTATTTACATAACTTACAACTCACATCCAACAAAAATGTCACAATCATGTCGCGCCTATTACAGCTATTTAACGTATATAAAGAAGGTGTTTATGTATGTGTGTATATATGTGTGTAAACGTGTTTAAAAAAAAATCACATAATTGAGGCCTAATAGAAAAATAATCGTAAAATTATTACAAAATTATTTACGAAACATATAAGTGTGTGAAATTATTTTTCCATACTCGGCCATTAAATTTTATATTCTTCTGTTTGTCTTTTTTTTTATATATATGTATATATATTATAAAAATTGTAAACAATCTACTAGCACTCTGATTTATCTTCTTCCACTAATTGTTGGGTATCTTTCCCCAAATCAACTGACGATGGATCTAATTCACGTCTCTTTAAATGTAATTGTGGTGGCTCTTTGTGTTGTACACTTGATGGTTTAACTTCAGCTGGCACTTCATATATTGAACTACCACTCGTTCCATTTGTCGTTTCTAAATTAACTGCGTCATACATTGGATTACTAAAATCACGATTTTTATCAGTGACATCTCCAAGATTATATTCCACATCGAGCGGTTCCTAAATAAAACAAATAAACGTAATCAATTAATTAATTTCATTTTTGCCATTTATTCTATCATATATTTTTATTATCTAGAGATATTATACCATTCGCTCGTGAGCTGGATTGCCAAATTCTACATTGCTGCCCTGTCTGAATGACACACTTTGAGCTGTTAAAGCTCCAAGTCCGCCAGGTTTACTGCTTTAAATTAAAAAAAAAAATTGATATTAATTTTCCAATCAAAATGATTTTATTCTTTAATCTTGAAAAAATTAAAAATAAATATTAATTTCACTTACAAAGGTCGTTTCTTCAATACAAAAATAATAGCAGCAGCTGAGAGTAAAATCAATATGCATACGACAATGGGGATGACGATTGCCGCAGTGGAATTTGCTGATTTCGATGATGCCAAACTCATTTCACAATGTTCACCACTATAAGTTATTGGACAAGCGCAAATGAGTTCATTATCCTCTGACTGTTGACACTGTCCACCATTTTGACATGGACATATTCTTGGTGATGGTTTAGGTCTTTCAATTGATGCATCGCACACTCGTTCACTGGATTGTGGTAAACGTGGACCAGCACTGTCTGGACAAATACATCGATAACCTGATGGAATTCCCACGCATAAATGCGTACACCTTGCGCTTTGACATGAATCACGCAACGTTGTATTGTATTTCAATTGATGATAGAGTCTTATTCCACCTGGCGTTTGAATATCTTTAATAATAATTTCCGGTACACCTCTACCAAATTTATCCTGTTTAACTAAATCACCACGATATTTTGTAGACCAATATAAATTATTCTCAAATATATCTAAAGATATTGGATGACCAAGTGTTTCGCCTTGCAATATTATCTTACGATTTAAACCGTCCTTTGACATTGATTCAATTACATTTAATTTACTGTCTGACCAATAAATCGTGCTATCCATATTATAATCAATAACAATTGCCGAGGGTTTACCAATTGCTGTGCTTGCCAGCACTTTCCTTCTACTACCATCCATCCAAGCATGTTCAATTTTTGGTATACTGCCAGCATCTGCCCAAACAATACGACCAAGATTTGGATTAACAGCAATTGATATTGGATTTTCCAATCCTTGAGCAATTAAACTACGACGATAACGTCCATCAGATTTCGCAACAATTATACGACCGTCTTGTGTTCCAGAAAATTCAACTTCACTCCAATAAAGATTATGTGTTATCCAATCAACTGCTAAACTAACTGGTTTTGAATCACTATTTTTGATATTGAGATCTTGAGCGTAACCAATTTTAGCTTGACCCTCTTTTGCATTTATCATGTATGATCGTTTAATTGTATTATCATGTGAATCAATCCAAAAAATAATTTCTGATCGTGGATCAAAGTCAATAGATCGCACACGTTTTTCATCGGCAATAATTGATTGTTCGCTTTTTGTATGTGAATTGTACGAACGAATTTCCGGGCCATCAGCAAATATTAATTCTGGATCACTATTGTCAATAACACGGCAAACACCGCTGTGATTATCAGTTAACTGATAGCCATCATGACATGAGCATGAATATCCACCTTTAATATTAATACATATTTGTGAACAATGATGTGCTCTCGTTGTACATTCATTAATATCCTCGCATTGTTTATTATTGTCCACTGATGTTATATACCCTGGATAACAAGCGCATATATATCCACGATCTGTAATATTTTGGCAATAATGTGCACATCCGCCTTTATTAAGTGGTGAACATTGTTTGTATGGATGACATCCTGCTTCATCAGAAACATCACCACAATCATCGGTAAAATCACAAACTTTTGTTCGATCAATACATTTTTTATTTGCACACTGATATTCTGTAATAGGATCACATGGCCTTACTCTCTTTGTGCACATTGTTAAATTATTTTCGTCCGATCCATCGCCACAATTGTCAATGCCATCGCACAATTGATAACGCGGTATGCATCGATGATTGGCACACTGGAATCTACGTAATACATCGCAAGTGAAATTGGCACACAGCACAGGACTTTCATCTGATGCATCGCCGCAATCATCGCTGCCGTCACATCGATCAGTGAGTGATACACAAAGATTATTGTCACATTGAAAACGTGATTTAGGACAGTATCTACCGTCGGGATAACGCGGTGGACATCCAATTTCATCGCTTGCATCACGACAATCTCGTGTACCATCGCAGTGTAAATATGATGAGATACAATGGCCACTTGCACATTGGAATGTATCATTTTTACATTTGAATACTTGACAATCAACTTCGTCGCTGTTATCACCGCAATCATCTTCATTGTCACATCGCCAACGTGACGCGATACATTTACCATTGCCACAACGGAACTCGGACTCGGAGCACGATCGATATTTTCCTTTACACAATGTATCAACTTCATCGGTACCATCCCCGCAATCATCAGCAAAATCGCAAAGCCACTGTTTTGGCACACAGCGATTATTTCCACATTTAAATTCAGTATTAAGGTCACACACAGGGCAGCTCTCTGGTAATTCATCAGAATTATCACGACAATCGTCTTTACCATCGCAAAATAGCCATTTAGGTATACAACGATAATTAGCAGTACCAGGACAACGTTGCCATCCAGTGGTGCAATTTCTTTGACGACAAATGTACGCTGGTTCATCGCTATCATCACCGCAGTCATTATCAAAATCGCACATCCATAATTTTTGTATACATCTGCCATTTTTACAACTAAATTCAGTATCTGGATCACACACTCTGTTGTGACACAGCGCTGGATCTTCATCGCTTCCATCCTTACAATCAGTATCGCCATCGCATGTCCATGATGCATGTATACATCTGCCATTTGATTTACATTTAAATTCAAGCTCAGGACATTCATGTGAACAATTTGCCTCGTCGCTATTATCACCGCAATCGTCACTGCCATCACAAACCGAAGTCGTTGGTGTACAATTACGATTCGCGCATTGGAATACACTTGGTGGACATACACGCGTTGGACAAGAGGCCGGTTCATCACTGCCGTCTTTGCAATCCTTTTCGCCATTACATTTCCAAAACCATGGAATGCATTTTTCATCTGGTTCACCACAGCGATGTTGACTCGCTGTACAATTAGCAATACAATTTTTCCCATCTTTAGCCAAGACAAATTGATTGGGACAGGCGCACGTAAATGATGTTACTCCTGGTTGACCATATCCCTCAAGTAAATACGAACTGGCGGGCGGTGCAATTAAACATAAATGTGAACAGCCGCCATTATTATCACCACATGGATTTTTATACGGTAATTGTCGTAGTGGATGATATATATGAATGTCATAAGGTCGATGAGTAGTTTGTCGTAATGTTTTCATATTTTCACCGGAAAATTTATCTGCTTTCATTATTACTTTTAAATTCCAATCTGTCCAATATATATGATCGTCAAATACTGTTATTGCAAATACATGTGGCACTGATGCACCGGATAATACAATACGACGATTGTGACCCTCGAGATCAGCAAATGCGATATAATCAAGATGTGCATCAGCCCAAAATATACGGTCCGTGAAATAATCAATAGTTAAAGCATTAGGCCAAGCGATATCGTCTTCCCATGTTAAAATTGTCGATTTATTACTTCCGTCCATTCCCATTTTTCCAATGTACGCTTGTAAATGCCATGATGTATAGTATAAATATCCTGTACGTGGATGAACGACAATTCCACGTGGATCAGCAATACCACTTAAAAGTGTTTTTCTATTTGATCCATCTAATTCAGATACATCAAGATGTTTTGCATGACGATCCAACCAATAAAGTTTACGTGCCACCCAATCAATTGCAATACCTTCTAAACCAAGACTATCATGACGAATAACAGCTTCTTTTTCGCCACCATCCAACGGCGCCCGGAATATTGTTTTAGCAGTAACATCACAGAAATACAATGTTTGCGTTGAATAATCAGCATCAAGTGCAACAACATTAACTAAATCTTGATGCATAATATTATAATGTTTAGCGTCAGTTGACATATTTCTCACATAGTATTTATTTGTAAATACAATCCACGGTTCAATGTTATCACGTCGTTTACACGTGTGCTCATCTGCTTCACGTTCATACCACTGCTCATTACATTTACAGTAAAAACTGCCTGGTGTATTTTCACATTGTTGACTGCATACCTGTGGCTTTTCAATACATTCATCAATATCAGCGCACGCTTTACCGTCCGCCAATAATTTATAACCCGGATTACATTCGCAATAATAACTTGTTGGTGTGTCTACGCATTTGTGGCCACATTGATTTAATTCAACTCTCGCACATTCATCAATATTACAATGCGCTGGTTCATCACTTTCATCAGCGCAATCTGGCTCTTTATTACACACTAATTGTTGATCAATACAGTTGCCATTATTACATTGAAAATCAGCTGGATTTTTGCATGTATTATTATGATGACCGTATTGATTTGTAGGACAACCAACCTCGTCTGAATGATCACCACAATCGTCTTGGCCATTGCAACGGAAATGTTTTCTTATGCACTTGAAATTTTGACAAGTAAAATCTTGAACTGTGCACGTTTTATATTGGGTATTGCAGGATTTTCCTTCATCGCTACCGTCACCGCAATCATTATCATGATCGCAGAGCCAGCTGCGATTTAAGCATCGACCATTGTCGCATTTAAATTGATTTTCACCGCACGGTGCTGCCGGTGGACAATGATGAAGTGTTACATTTTCATCAGCACCATCAACGCAATCTGGATCACCATCGCACAGCCATTTTTTCGGTATACACTGCGGTCGATTCCAAATTTTATTAGCATCACATGTAAACTCAGTTTCCTCATCGCATTTACGATCGTTGCATTGATGTCGCTCGTCCTCGTCTGAATTATCCAAACAATCATTGTCCCCATCGCAAATATAAATTCTCGGTATACAATTGCCATTGTCACACGTGAATAGATCACCAAAGCACGTACGTCCTTCGGACTGGCAATATCCTGGTGGTTCATCGCTGCCATCCAAACAATCATCATCACCGTCGCAGTACCATGTCGCGGGAATACATCGATGATTTGGACATCGGAAACTATTTTGCGGACAAGTTTTTTGCGCACAATGCAGTGGATCCTCATCGCTATTATCACCGCAATCATTATCACCATCACAAAGCCAATAAGGTTCCACGCAAATATTTGTTGTATTACATTGTAAATGATTTGGATCACATGTATTATTTCTTGGACAACGCTCAAATGTCTCGTCCGATGTTACGCTGTCTTTACAATCATTCACACCATTGCAAACTTGCGCTTGGGGTATGCAACGATAATTAGCACATGTAAATTCTCCCGGTGGACATGGTGGATAAACACAACCCTCCTCGTCACTTCCATCCCGACAATCATTTTCATGATCGCATTTCCAGGATTTAAATATACAACGTCCATTATTACATCTAAATTCATTTGGACTACATGAATGATAGGAACAATAATTTGTATCTTCATCTGTGCCATCATTGCAATCATCCTCACCATCGCAAGCCCACATACGCGATATACATCGGCCATTTTTACACGCAAATTTATTATCATCACATGTGACATTTTTCGCCACGCACATTCGACGCTCATTCACAAGTCTGCTGTTGTCATCACATTTACATTCAGGTTTACCATCCACACCAGGATGACATGATTGTTCGCATCCACCATTATTAATATTACACGGATTGATTTTACATTCTTGTTTTAATGCAGAAAATATATGAAGATCACGCGGTGAATCATCAAGACGTTTAATCATTTCAATTTTATCAGCACCAGTATATTTTTCCGCTCGATAAATGCCACGAAGTTGAAAATCTGTCCAGTATATATGACTGCGGAATACTGTTATTGCAAATGGATATATAGTTGCACTAACGAGCACTTCACGATTCATTCCATTTAAATCAGATCTTTCAATTTTTTCCCTAACAGCATCAGTCCAATATAACATATGTTCTTCATAATCAATTGCTAAACCACTTGGTTGGGATAAATCTTTTGTTATAATAGCTCTTTTCAATGAGCCCGCCATTGTTGTCCTGAATATTTTTCCTGATGTACCAAAACGTCCCCAATCAGTGAAATATAATGTACCGTTGCACGGATCAACGACAATTGCTCTCGGACGATCAACTCGCGCAATCATAACAAGATCTGACCCGTCAATATTCATTGCATATATACTATTATTTGATGAGTCAGTCCAATAAACTTTCTTTTGTGTCCAATCGTATGATATGCCTTCGGGATTAATTCCTTTGTCAATTAAACTATGTACTTCCGTTGATGACGGATTGTCTGTTGACAGCCATGCTATTTTAGCTCGTGGTCTTATTTGTGTAAAAAGTATTTTATTATCTTGATAATCAAAATCAATTCCAACGACATTTGTTAAATTACCGATTGGTTTAAATGGTAAGTTTGTTGAACGTGGATCAAGATTAATTGCACGTATTTCTGTTCTCGTAGCAAATACAAGATATTCCTCAATATTTTCACATTTTTTCTTATCACTCGATAATTTTCCGGTAACACAATCGCAATGTGGTTCACTGGTGTCGGGCATTGCAAAGCACAATTGTTCACAGCCACCATTATTATCTCCTGCACATGGATTTGTAGTGTCCATCGGTTGTGTACTCGCATCAAATATTACAATATCACGTAATTTTGGTAAATTTGTACGTATTTGTTTTGGTAATTTAGTCTCACCAGGCAATTTGCTTGCACTAAATACTGTCTGTAAATTACGATCAACCCAATAAACATTTGGACCATATATGGCAACACCCATTGGATTTGGTAAATTTCTACGTATCACCTGTTGATTACCACCAGTCCAAGATACTTTTTGAATTAAATCTAATTTTGAATCCACCCAATAAACATCATGAGTGATTGGATCTATTGTTAAATCTCTCGGTGTACTTACACCAGATGTAACGATTGGCGCCCATTCACTTCCATCTAATTTACATTTACCAATTCTTGGATATTGACCATAATCAATCCAATAAAGTATTCGTTTTATTGGATTAACTGCAAGTTCACGTGGTGTATCAGTTGTTGTTTTAACAAGAACTTTTCTATGACTTCCATCAAGTCGACAAACCTCAACGTAATTATCATGTGGAAATACATTTGAAAAATAAATATTACCGGCAATCCAATCAATTGTTAAGCCACGTATTCCATTAGAACCAATGCCATATTTAATTATTGGCGTTAATTCTGTGCCATTAGGACGAACACGGAATATTCCATTCCAAATTCCACGATTAAATTCCACCCAGTAAATCCAATTAGCACTTACGTGCACGTCAACATGAAGAATATGATGTCCTGTACCTGTAATAGGTATCATTGCCTCTTTGTCATCATTTAAACTGTAACCTTTCGCCACATCTAATTGTGTAACAACTGCAAATGTTGTGTAAGGTTCACATTTAGTTCCACCAACCATTTTATATTCCATACTGCATGCGCAAACATTTCTACCACCTGCTGATGGCAAACATAATTGTTGACAGCCACCATTGTTATCCAAACACGGATGAGAACCGGTCACACGTTTTTTATAAATTACAAGAGTTTTTAATGTTGAATCATTGTCGACAATTGTTAATGGATTTGGATTGCTGGATGTTAAATCAACACGTTCAATTTTATCATAAGCTGGATCGAGATAATAAAGTTTTGATTCATGAACAGCTAATGCTTTTGGTAAATTAATATTATTTTCAGCTGATAATATTACACGAATATTATCACCCTCTGTTGACATTGCTTTAATATAACTGGGATATTGCGAGCTGAAATACAGCATTTTTGTTGGTATATCAATTGCAATTGCTTCGAGATTGTGAATTTTATCATTTAATATTCGTGAATCGGTTCCGTCCATATTAACACGACCAATTTTTTCCGGTACACCAAAACCGCCCTCGTCAATCCAAAATACATGACCTTCAAGTGGATCAACGCACATTGATTTAGGTTTAGCCACTGATGCTGTACTACCATTATTCGCTAATATAATTGTTCGAAAACGTGGTGTTCCATCAATTTTTATTGCCTCAATATTTGCCGCAAATTTATTACCAATAAATATATTTCGTCCGAGCCAATCGAGTGCAAATGTCGATGCTGATCCAACAATTCCCGAGTCACCATTTGGATTTGGAAATTCAGTTTTATTACCGCCTCGATATGGTATTGAATAAATTGTACCATTTTCATTATCACCATCTTCAGATTGTAACCAATAAATAATACGATCGCGTCTATCGTAATCAATAAATCGTCCGCCTTCAACTCCAACTACAGGTGTTATATATCCTGTCTTGGTATTTCCTGGAATGAATGGCACATCAACAATTTGTGAACCGCGTAACACCATTAAATACGGTGATTCGTCTTCCATACAACTACCGTTGGATAATAATTTATATCCAGCGAGGCATTTACATTGATAACCACGCGGATCACTTGGTGACAATAAACAAAGATGATCGCAAGTGACATTTGCACATGGACTTGGGAATATTTGCTGTAGCACCGGATGATGAACGTGAATTGAAAGTGGATGTGATATCAAATGTGACACAACTGTTTGATTATTTCCATGAAATTTATGAGCTGACAATACACGATTTAATTGACGATCAGTCCAATACATTGTGTCCTCAAAGAGTGTCAATGAATGCGGATGTAAAAGATAATGTGAACTTGCTAATACTTGAAGCCTTTGACTTCCGTCATATTTACATGTATCAATAAAATCAAGTTTACTATCAGCAAAATAAACACGTTTATTAACAATATCAAGAGCTAAACCATTTGGCCAATATATTTTTGTACTTATAATTGTCATACGCTTTGTTCCATCCATTCCAATTCTTTCAATTCGTGGATTTTCACCCCAATCTGTCCAAAATAACCATCGATCATCTGGAGCTGGATCTAAACACATTCCACGTGGTTGAGTTATATTTTCTTTAACCAATATTAAACGATTTTCGCCAGTTTCTTTTGCCACTTCAATGGTATTTAATTTAGAATCCAACCAATAAAGATTTTTTCCAATCCAATCGTACGCCAATCCTTCAACTAAATCCAAACCATTTGATATAACATCTTGCGGCTCGCCACCGCGCTCTAATCGTGATATTCTTTTTAATTTCATATCTGACCAAAATATCGTACCAGTGTGCATATTACTCGCAGTAGCCACGACATTTTCAACATTTATCGGCACACGCTCAAGTGCTTGATCCTGTAAATCAGCAACAAGTATCGTATGACGATTAGAAATAATTAAAAATGCCGCACTGTGATTAAATGCTTTACACGTGTGATTATCACGTTCTAATTTATATCCCTCACTGCATTGACATTCATAACTACGTTTTCTATTGATGCAAGTTTGTGAGCATCGTCCCGGTGGATCGCACTCATTAATATCTTCACAGGTATTTTCATCGCTCTGTAATTTTTCACCTGGTGGACAAGTACATTCCATACCAATTGGCGTGTGTTTACATCCATGACTACAACGTGCGCCCCAATATGCACACTCATCTTCACTGCAAAGTTGACCTTCATCACTGTGATCAGGACAATCTGGTTTACCATCGCACGTTTTTGATATATTAATACAATGATTTGTCATATGTAAACAACGCCATTCTCCTGAATCGCATTTAAATGGTGGTGCACTGCAGGCATGAATCAATGGATCTTCATCTGAACCATCGCCGCAATCATCTTTTCCATCGCATATATAAGTTTTGAATACACACGTTTGATTTACAGGTAATACACATCGGAAATAGCCCGTGTCACATACATCTGCAGCTGAACTTTGATTGCACGTTTCAGGCTCGTCGGATTTATCATTGCAATCTGGTGTGCGATCGCAATACCAACTTTTTGGTATACAATTACCGGAGCTGACGCATTGGAATTGTTTATCAGGATTACATTGATCAGGTCCAAGTAATGGACAACCGATTTCATCGCTACCGTCATTGCAATCGGGCAAACCGTCGCATTTAAATGCTTCAAGTACACACGATTTACCATCAGCGCATCTAAATTGATTGGTGGAGCATGTCACTGGTGGACAATCAATTTCATCCTGACGATCAAAGCAATCATTATCGCCGTCGCACACCCAAGACTGTGGAATACAATGTCCCGACCTTGGACAGGTGAATTGGAAATATGAACATGTTCTCACAGCACATGTTTCATCTTCATCTGAACTGTCACCGCAATCATCCTCTGAATCGCATTTCCATGACAATGGAATGCATCGATTGTTTGCGCATGTAAATTGATTAGTGCTGCAGGTAACATTGGGACATGAGACTTCATCGCTGTAATCATCACAATCATTTTTACCATCGCAACGAAAACGCATTCCTATACATTTGCCTGATTGACATTGGAATTCATTTGGTCCGCATGTTGGTTTTGTACAATTTTGCATTTCATCACTATTATCAAGACAATCATCATCACCATCGCATACCCACGATTGTGGCACGCATCGTTGATTTGTGCACGTAAAATCCCATGGATTTTGACATGCCTGAACTGGCGGTTCAGCGTCAGGATCAGATGTACACGTTTGTCCATTAGGCATTAATCTTTCTCCATATGGACAACTGCAAACACGATTTAATTTTGGATTATTCCCATATATATGATCTGTTAAATTTTTTGGTTTACCAAAACAAAGCTTTTCACAACCGCCATTATTTATTGAACATGGATGATCAGTTATTTTTTGTATATCAGGACTAAATACTTTAACGCCATATAAACGATTTGTCGATGGTTCACGTACAAGAATTGATTCTTGTTCACCTGTTTTTTTATGCGATCGAATAATCGCATCCAAACGCCAATCAGTAATATACATCCAATCTTCATGTATTGCAATTGAAAATGGATGACGTATTAAACGTGGACTCAATGTTTTCACATCGCCACCATCAAGATTTGAATGTTGTACATGATCGAGCAATGCATCGCACCAATATAAACGATCTTCGTTAAAATCAATTGCCAATCCATTTGGCCATCCGAGAGTTAAATTTTTAAATACAATTAAATTACTGCCGTCTGTATAAGCTCGACTTATATTAGCTGGACGATCCCATTCGGAGAAAAATATATATCCACGATTTGGATGAATGACAATTGCGCGTGGTCGTTTTAAATTTTTTAATAACGTTCGACGATAAGTTATATTTCTTGTATTAAGAACATTCAATGTACCTTTACGTGAATCAATATAATAAAGATTTTTCGCTGCCCAATCGACTGCCAAACCTTCAACTCCTTCATTTTGACTTGCCAATACAATTTCACGATCTGATCCATTTTGATGTACGCGATAAATAACATCTTGCAATACATCACTGTAATAAATATACTGTTCATGCGCGTCATAATCCAATCCGACAAATCGTGCTCGTCTTGATACAACTGGAAGTATTGCATCACTAAAGCCCTCCATTACTGGATCCAATACACGGCCTTTGATGAAACGTTGCTGCGAATACATGAGGAATTCTTGTACAAGATTGCAATTACGTAAATCTGATGATAATTGCCAGCCAATATTGCATACACATCGATAGCCCAATCCACTCTCACGTCCACCAGCTGCTGTTACGATACACATATGTTGACAGCCGCCATTATTATTACCACATGGATTTTTAATATTTCCCATTGTTGTTTGTACAAGAGGATGTAAAATCTTAATTGCTTTAGCGTCACGTGTTTTATATAATGTTTGTATTGAATAATCACCGTCATTTTTATCGACACTCAACACCGCTTGCTTTGTACTGTCTGACCAATAAACACGATTTTCAAATACAGTAACTCGCATTGGTGCTGGTACATGCGATCCTCTAAGTATAATAACACGTTTTTCACCTTTATAATCAGCTGTTTCAATATAATCAAGTAAATAATCACACCAATAAATACGTTTAGCAATTAAATCAACAGCAATACCAGAAACTTTATACGCTGCTTCAGTAACAATTGATGTTGCTAATGTGCCATCCATATTAGCACGTACAACTTGTTTACCATCAGCAATAAACATCATTCCAACAGTGGGATCTAATGCAATATCAGCGGGACTTGTTAAATTTGAACCAAGTACAATTCCATGATAGTGTCCATCAAGTTCAAATACATCTATTTTTTGTACTAATGAATCAACAACGTACAATTTTTTTCCAATATAATCAACGGCAATTGCTATTGGTGACCATGAACCTGGCAATGTTATTTCTACCTGTTGCGATGATATTGTACTCTGTTCTAATGCCTGTGAGTGTATTTTTTTTGTTTTAACATCACTCCAAAATAATAAATTATCTTCAAATAAATAATCAATGCCACTTGCGCCAGTTGTATTAACAATTAATCGGCGATTTTCGCCAGTTGTTTGCATTCGCCAGAGTGCACGATCTTGTGCTAATAATAATTCAACTGGTTGATTATACTCTTTTGTTTCTAAACGGCATTTATGTCGATCATGAAGTACGTAACCTGGTACACAATGACATACATATGAATTTTCAGTATTGTCACATAGTTGCTCGCAGTATCCCCACTCGGAGCATTCATCGCGATCCACACAAAAGCCAGTGTCATTGACAAGTACACGACCTTCAGGACACATACATGTACCACCTGTTGGCGATGCTTGACACTTGTATTGACAATTCAGACTGGCACACAGGCTTGTTGCTGTTAATCAGGAAAGAAAAAATATTATTTACAATGCAAATTAATTAAACAAATAATTATTATATTATATACACACAGCAAGTTGTGTCCTCATCAGCGCCATCGTCACAATCCTGTTTTCCATCGCAAAGTTGAGTTCGCTCGATACATAAAGGTTTATCACCAGCGCCTTTAGGACACATGAATTTATCACCTGGGCACATTGTAACTCTACATGATTTATCGTTCGAATCTTGACAGCTGCCATAATTGTCACAAGGATAGCCTTTTGGTACGCAGAATGAATTTGCACAGCGAATTTGTTCACTGTTACACGGTGGAAAATCTGCGAAAGGAAGAAAGAAAAAACAAAAACAATAATAAATAATTAGTTCAGTTTAATCAAAAGTTTTTAATGATATATGTATTTTTTTTTTTTTCTATAAAACTTTTGATTGCATTATTTGATTTATGAAATAAATTAAACTTACTGCAGCCTTTTTCATCGCTGTTATCGCCACAGTCATCTTTATAATTGCAACGTAAACTCTCATCAATGCATTGTTGACTTGAATTACATCTGAATTGATCTAATGTACAAGGTGGTGTCAATTGAAATGGACAATTTTCTTCATCTTTTCCATTTCTACAATCAAGATAACCGTCACATCGCTTTTCCCTTCGGATACATAATTCTGGACTTGTACCACCGCACCTGAAGTCATCAGCTCGACACTTTACCTCGGCTGAATACATAAAATAACAAAATAAAAATAAATTAATAAATTAAACTTTGTATAATTAATTTAAATTGTTAAATACATATTAGTAATCATAATACATACGACAATTGGCCTCGTCTGAGCCGTCCACGCAATCGACTGTCATGTCACATTTTTGATACTTTGGTATGCAATATGTTTTATTAAAAATGTATTGACTGCATGTAAATTGATTAAGCTCACATTCAGTTGGCGCTATGAAAAAAAAAAATATAATTTAATCAAACAAATAAAATCAAATAGCAAAATAGACAAATAAATAATATTATCTCAATATTCTTCGCATGCCGGAAGAGTGTAATACATATCCGGAGAAGTAAACTATACACGTAACTTAAATAATCACTTGACTATCCGATATAATAAACAATACTTAAATAATTTAAAAAAAAAATTATATAAATATATTCACATATATATTTATAGATTTATTTATCTCTGAGATTGCTATAGATTAATTTAGTACAGTGCACACTCACGACATTACAGTTGTGTTCATCCTAGTTATTTTCGCAATCGTTTTTAATAGTTAACAAATGTCTATAATAGTGGAATGCACTTTCTTTCATGACATCTGAGTATAAGATTCCACTCAGGTGAATATTGCGCGACTGGCAATAATACACATAAACCCATATACATTTTTATACATAATATAAACGTGTATTCTATTTATAATATCCATATAAAATTACAAACGATAGATGAGCGAGAATACACGAGCATTTATATACCCGACCAGTAAATCACCGTCGTGATAGGTGAAAAGTTCAAAATATCCTCATTGTTACAACAATATTCACACACACATATTTATTTCATCTTCCTTATATACATCTATATACCCATATACATCAATAAAGAAAAATGAAATTACTTTCCTACGTATATAATTATAAAATAATTTCAACTAAAAGTACATGATGAAAAATTTAGAGAGCCGGATTAATTTTTTTTTTTTCGGGGATTAATTTTTTATTTTTTTTTTTTATGATCAAAGCACAAGTGGGATACTATTATCTATAGGTAGGATATGAATGCAAGTGCAATGATTAAGTTGTGGGTATTCAAAGTGAGAGCAAGTGAGAAGGAGAATACGGATGTTCCGTCTTCCAAAGTGCAGTGTTCGTGCCAGGCTGTGCAGCCCCGTGGCCTGGTACCGCGGGAGCGTTCGCCTGGTAGCTATATACGTATATATAAAATATATATACATATCTATGTGTTACCTATATCGCATACTTGTTGGAGTTGAATGAGCTCGAGTTGTGTGTGTATATAAAAATATAAAAGGACGGATGAATTAATTATTATTGGTAAAAATAATGTTTTGATTTTTTGAAGGATTAAAATATTCAATAAAAAAAAATTTTTTTATATACTTTATGTTATGTATTTATAAATAAGTTAAGAAAAACATTTTATATGGTGTATGTATGTATATATTCGGCGATTGTATTATAAAATATCACGATCCATTCAACTGACATCTGACATCCACTTGAACTGCTGTTGACCATTAATTATAACAATACCATTGTCTTTAATAATATATTATTTAATAATTGAATTTTTTTTTTGGTGGAAAATAATTTAATAAAACCAATTTATTTATAGTTATTTGAAAATCAAATTAAATGTGCTGATGATAGTTTGATTTATATCAGTATTAAAAAAGAAGAAAAATTAAAAGTTTTAACAATCAAAACTATATCATTTTTAATTACGCTATTTGTGACTTAGTTCACTTAGCTCAAGTTAAATATCTACATAATGATTCTAAAGCAATAAAAGAATTTACTGTTAATTTGTTATTAAAGAATAAAAATTAATTTCTTTTTTTTATCAACACGATAAAAATAATTTCTTGAAACTGCAGATTTTTTTTTTTCGCTTTAATTTATATATATATTCCAACAATTTTATTTCAGAAAGAATAACTGTGCCACAATTACCCACAGTTGAGATTTATAAAATATAAAATAATAATTAATATTCCCCCAGCAATAATTAAAATATAGTGATATTATTTCGAAAAATAATTATTAATTATTCAATTCAATGATTAAACGTTCCATTGAATGAACTATATATTTACTTAATAGTGTAGTAAGATAGATGAATTAATAATGTAACATATTGACGTTGAGAAGTAATATAGCCTGAGAGCAAAGCTCGATTGAACGACGGGGACCATTGCGGTGCCATCAGAGTCCCGCTATGCGCTCGCGGCCGCTATAGAGTGTATGGGGGTCAATGAACTGAGCTTGGTCCGCCTACCTTCCTGACTGCGTGCCACCGTATATGCTTACCTGTAAATAATGTCGACCATGCATACATACACATGTATATTTACCAATCCAGTCATATGCAACTTGTCGCAATACCGACCGAAAAATAAAAAAACCAAACGAAAATAAAATTGCCAAATAAATATTTCTTTTTTTTTTTTTTGTTATTTATTATTTCTTCCTTTCTATAAAGACAATTTTATTAGTCAGCATTGTCGAATTTTCAACAGTAGCCCATTGCTATATTTGGAAATCACGTGCACATCATGACAGTTGGAATAACTAATCGAATAGCGGCATATTTATTTATGTACGTAAATATATAAATGTGTATACATGAATTTATTGCTAATACATTTACACACACGATTGTTTTCATAAAGTACTTTTATGTGTATGCATATATATAAGTGAATGTGCGTTAGAGGACTGTGAAAAGTATGGAGAAAAAAGTCAAGACAAAGGCATGTACGATAAACATTTATATTGACATGAAAGGATTTTTATCTTGGTTTTGCTCTGTGTTGATGAACACCAGAGGCAAGTCGAGCTTTCTCTCTCAACGATTATATTTTTTTTTCTCTTTTAATTCTTATATATTGCCGTCAACATACATACATACATCTCTCACACTTAATTCTTCATTAAATTCTTTTCTTTTCGTTTCTTTACAAACAGTATTCATTGCGCGTGTCGGATATCAGTTATAGTTGGGTCAGTGGGCTTGAAAAGAAGCCTTTTTTGCCGGTGCACGTGTCACACGTATACGTGTCATTATGTAGGTCTGCATACACACTATACAAACGCATCATTGAGAGAAAGAGATATATGTATTCAAGCACACGCACTCGATGATATAGTGAGTAATATATTATTTACTATTTCTCTGTATTAAATACATAAACATAATATGATATATGTACCCGTATGTTATGCATGTCAGGGTAATTATTACCAGCTGATGTCTATAGTATTATAATAATATCTATATCAATCGTATTTTTTTTTCTAGCTAATTATCATTATATTTGCGCATATTTATTAAGTGCTTTAAATTTTTTTTTCATTTTTGTGTTATCAATACTGCTACTTCTATTTTATATGTTTGTATATTTTTTTTTATTTTCCTTAGGCGATACATTATATGTATTATGTAATATTTTCGTGGCAAAGTCGAGTTTACTTTGTATAATTGGCGATCGTTGTTGTATGTTGGGTCATTGCTTTACGCTCCGGGTGTGTCACGGTCACACCATTGATGATAAAAGCACCACGCATAAATGTGTATACGCAATATGAGCCTTGGCCTTTACTTCAGCTAATTCCCCACGTCATGTGTGTGCATTATTATCACAGTGGATTTTGCAATTATTAATAATAAATGCTGCTGATGGAAGGAAAATTGTCGTGGAATAAAAGAAAAAAAAATGAGGAATAAAAATTTGTTTTTCTAATAAAGAAAAAATTTCTTTAGAATTAATTATTGAAGTTGAATAAATATTGAAAGAATTTATTTATGTTCAATGATTGGTTGAGGATGAAGACGTGACATTTTAAATGTCCTTGGAAGAACAAATATATGTATACGTGTGATTGAAAAAATATGCAATTAGTTATCTTGACTGACATCTATATATATTAATTAATGTATTGATAATGTTATGAAATTTTAACGTAAATATATATTAAATACTTAAATATGATTAAATTCTTGCACGTTTATTCATCGCAAACATAATATCATAATTGATAAATACATTTTAAAATTAAATATTATTTCAAATGACGGAAAAAAAAAAATAAAAATGATAAGTAAACCAAATTTTTCTTTATTGAAGAAAAAAAAAAATAATAAATTATGTCTGTATCGCGTGGGTAAATAGTGTATATAAATTGATCCAGCTGGAAACCTTTGATATACATTCATCAATGTAAATAATTCAAAATCTCAATAAAACAAGTGACAAGTTGTTAAAAAAAAAATAAAAATTATTTCTGTCTATCATTTTTTTTTATACACATATTTATTTATTATTTGATTTGTCAGCGACATAAGGATGTGTTTTAAACTTCATTTGGTTTTATTTTTTCCTGTCTATTCCACCTCAAAACCGGTTTCCAAACTCACGTCGTATTCACATATTAATATAAATATAAATATAAATATACATACACATATAAAAATATGTCTTTATATACATACAATACAATTTGCCTAATCCTTTTCCTCATAGACGTATCACAAAACAAAAATACATGAAAAATAAAATAACGAAATATATAACATAAAAATATAAAAAAAAAAAAATTTCCTTCAACTTGATAATACAAAAATATTATTTACTATCAGTCTACCTGTATATATGTATGTATACCCTGTGGTTTAGACATGATAAAGTCAGGTACTATCAAGAATATATATATACATATAGCAATATATTTATATATATATTTGTATATGCATAGAATTTATACATGTGTGCGTGTGCATGGATAACATACAGGAGAATCCTCAGTAAAAACCAGTTCTTTCATCCAGACGATGAAATATACATTTATTTTCTCTCTTCTCCCCTTCTATATACTTATATATATATATATATACCTGAAATACAATTATAATAATACAAGTTCTATCACGATATTTTTTTAAATGTCACGATCATTGTTTAGAGTTTATCATTGATTTACGAAATAAAAATGTTATTGAATTGAATTAAAATTATTAATAAAATTATTTATGTAATAATGAATATATTTATTTAATAGCGTGAGATAGAATTATTTATGTATGTATGTAAAATTGATTAGATGGTATATAATGATTTATCTTTAATATCAGACTAGACAGTATATTTTATTTTATTACAACTCCTGCTGCGTGAACTGATAAAATATATGCATATGTAATTGGCATTATTTGGGGAGTTATTTTATGCTGAGTTCATTATTTAGTGTCTCAGTCAAGTTGTGAATTGGTTGAATTTAATGTGGACATTTTACCAATGTAGATTGACACAGTTTTTATTTTTTAGTCCAAGAATTTATTTACATTTTATTAATTTCAATATTTTTTTTTTATTGTGGATGAATTTATAATTATAGTTTGATTAATGTGTTTTTTTTTCATACCTGATTCTTTGAGTGCACTGGTAATGTGCACTTGTGAAAGTGCAATTATGATGATTGAAGATAATAATAATATTCCATCGTAGATTGTTCGTCGATGAAAATGCGCGCGACCATCGCGAAAATTAAAAAAGCCAGACGTTAGGACCGGCAGCATTTCAGCTACCGGCATCCTGCGGCCGGTGCACTTACACTTTAATCACCCACGTATAATTAATAAATCCAAACAGAAAGAAAAAAAATTATAAAGAAGAAATCAAAGGAAAAACAATTATATATCAACCAAACACGTTGTCAATAAATTGATACAAATATATATTAATTATTATCCAATGAGAATTAAATTTTATTTTTCAATATTGTAATAAAAAATAATACCACACTCTCTCCTGCTTTCACACTTAATAAACAAAAAAAAATGGAACTTTGTACAGTCACCGTTATAATCGTTTTTGCTTTCCTCCAATTGTCAAAAAGAAAAAAAAAAATTTCGCACAATTCAAAATGAAATAAAAATAGGTAAATAATTACAGTTGAATTAAAATAACAATGTGAGCACGGTTGAAAACTCGCGACAATTATATGTAACAAAAACACAAATGGAAATAAAATAAAAAAAAAACGAAAAAAATATAAGCGCACGATTATGTTAAATTTAATCCATGGCCCATTGAAATATACGACACATACCCAGTCGCGGTCACTAGGCGACTGGCAACTGGCATACTGACGCGCCAGAGAACGATGGAAATCGCCACCAACTAGGTTTATACACAGGATCCACCGCGACATTCAGCGACATCCCAACACTGTGTAGTGTGTAGTTGTTACCTCTCTTCTTGGCCAATCCCTCACTTCATTTCGTGCCCCACCGTGCAACGTGTTGTCGACAATACGTATATAACGTGTATATACGCGTTTAGAGGTGCCTTGTCGACGCATCTGTGAAAGTCTGTGAGGCCCAACATCATTCAGTCCACCAACCCTGGCTTCTGCTCCATTTAACATAGACATATCTATATTATTCAACTATTTATTTTTTTGAATTTCATTTTATATACGTATATTACATTTATTTTTCATATCGTTGTCAATGGGTTTAATACATTACAGCTAGTTTATTTATACTTGTTGTCATGATTATTATATAGAGATAATAACGGTATATCTATAAGTCTGATGCTGTGCATATTGATGATGCAGTTTTATTCATTGCAATAAAAGACGGATCGTGAAATGTGGGAATAAATATAAAAAAAAATAGAAGGAACAAAAAAAAAATAGAAAAAGAAATAAATCTTTTTTCTTTTTTTCCTTATTTTTATATTTATTTCTAACCTGCCCTTATGAATTCTTTCACGAAATCCTATGCCCTCCAACTACCTGACATTATTTTCTAAGCTATTCTCATAGAGTTTTACACAATCGAGACGATCCCCAAAAACCTTTCCCTTCCCTTTCCATTTTGCTCACGTGTAAAACTTCTAATCGGACCCAAATTCCCTTTAGAATCATTTTTTAACATATAGTTATTTACCTGAATTATATATACATATATATAATTCACTCATATTTTATTATAATTATAAAAAATATGTAATTATACACCCAAAAAAATTTTTTCAACAGTCAAAAATGTTTCCAATAATAAAAACAAATAATCATATATTCACAATATTTTTTTTTTCATGTTTAAAAATGTGGAAATTTTTTTATCCACATTTCTTCATTGGTATATTAAGACGACTTTATTCCAGCTCTATTTGTCTGTGCCTGATAGTTACAATGGATTAAGTATACCCAATTATTCCAAAGAAAGAAATAAAGTGAGATACCGAGGACATCAGTATGATGTCGATTGTATATACAATACGGTATACATAGTAGTAGTACATTTTGTCTTTCATAAGTCCCCATGCGACTTCGTGGGATCGTTTGTCGAGTCTCAGTGGTGTATATACACACGATGCCTGGTACGACCAGGTACCGAATGCCACAAGGTCAGTCCTAAAGCGCACAGAGAGCGCGCGGTGAGATGGCCGCGCCTGCCATCGCAACGTTCGAAGACCAACACTAATATAACTCGGTGTAATTTACTGCTGCGTTGCGCATT
>JAQQBR010001834.1:4922351-4944604 GCA_030347285.1 Microctonus hyperodae
TATAAATTTGATAACGCTGCGTTCTCTCTGTGAAATCGACTGGCGGCGAATTGTTTGCGGATTTCCGCATTCCAAGCTCAAATGCGCATTGGTCTGGGCGTCATTTGTCATTTTGTGTTTCGAGGTAGGGTGGATTATCGTCGATATAGCCGAAAGGCACCAACTATCGCGATATCAAGCCACACACGTTACTAATATATCTACATATACATATATACCCATACACATCAAAACTGTCGAGTATTTATGTGTCTGCGAGAAATAATAATTGCCACTGATTAAATCGACAGCCGAATAATATCACGAATGCATTTGATACAAAAAATTTATCATAAATATTTTTCTTAAAAAATAATATTAATAATAATAAATAAATAAATAAATAAATTGTTCAGTATATTTTAAATATTTCTATTCGACAATGTATTGAATGGCCGAGTAAATAAAAAAATATAAATAAATATTATAAATAAAAATGCTGGAAATTTTTTTTTTATTCAATATAAGAACTGGGTCGCGATTTCATTTTTTTTTTTTGAACTTTCCTGGGTCAAAGGTTTTTTCTCTTTATGTCTTCGACAAAGAACCATAATGTCAATAAAGCACTAGTGTGTATTAAATGTATATGAACATGTGTATATATGTGTATATCAAAATCTCGATAATTTACGTGCAATTGCATATGAGGATTTGGGTCTCCCTCTCTGAAGCGCCACTCAGAACGTGCCCTAACGACAATGCCTGATGCTTGATCGGCTTTTGACGTAATCGACGCAAGCACTATATTGACGGTTAAGTCTCATTGACAACTGCATGGACGTGCATGAATTTCGGAATCTACTGTAGGATAATACCCAAGGAGAGGGAGAGCGATTTATACACAATTATATTTGTGTGGATGTAAATATTGAAATGACAGGGATGAAAAAAAATTCAAAGTTAAAAGAATGACAAAGGGATTTTAGATTTAAGTATATTTCTAAGGGCGAATTAAAAGAAGTTTATTACAGATTAAATTCAAATTAAAGTCTATTCATCAATGGAAGAAAAAATATGTAGATATCTATCGTAACGTGTTTGAGCTTGCAAATGCAAATGGCAAATATTCACATTGGAATAGTCGTGATTTTGTTTTACTTCTTTCATGATGTATAATGCGCAATGGACTGTATCTCTAAAACGAGGACAAAAATGTAGGGAAAAAGCAGAGTAAAAGAAGAGAAGAAAAATAATAGAAAAAGAATAAAATAAAAGAAAAAAAAAATGTCGTAGGTACCAATGGATTGTCACTGGGTGGACAAATGAAAACATGACGAAAAGAAAGAAAGCTCAGGCTGACTTTGCAAATATAAGCTCATGTATATATACTTCTGTTTTTATTTTTCCTTTTTATCTTTTATGTTTTTTTTTTTTGGCCTGCTTTTTTTTCTCGCTCGTTTTATTTTTCTGTTTTCAATTCAACATTCTCTTTATCTAAATCGCGGGTGCATTTATACATCCATATTCATACAAACAATATTGATAATTTAAATAAAACAAATATTATCGATATATTAAATAAACAATTTTATTCATGCAATATATCTTCAATCAACTTTATATAAAATCAATATAAATTATTAACAGCATAATAATTTCAATGCATCATATTATTTTCATATAAAATAAATTTTAATACAATGTATAATTCCATTTAATAAAATAAATAACTCACAATTACAAATTAAAAATATATTGAAATTATTATTACAATATATTTATTAATATCTTTGTTAAATCACTCACAATTAAAAATTAAAAATATATTAAAATTATTATTACAATATATTTATTAATATCTTCATTAAATTACTAACAATTACAAATTAAAAATATATTGAAATTATTATTACAATATATTTATTAATATCTTCGTTAAATCACTCACAATTAAAAATATATTAAAATTATTATTACAATATATTTATTAATATCTTTGTTAAATTGTGTCTACCTGTTTCGTGACTCGCGAAGAAAAAAAGAGCGTGAATTACAGGCCATGATTGGTAGACGAGTAGAACCTTTAATTAGTTAATGAAAGAGGTGCGCCACTCACTGAATAATACGTATATAAATGTCTGCATATAATAGCTGTACATATACATATAGTAAGAATTTGATTGAAGACGAAGGTGAGGCAAAGTAAAATCAGTTGGTTGAAGTAAATAACTCAACGTCGTATATAATTATTTATTGTGATAGGATTGGGGTGCGCGACAGAGGGAAGAAAAAGAGTATATAATATAATGTCACGCTCAATATATTTTATAAAGTAGCATTCTATACTGTCATTATCACAGTATATATTTATAGTACATGAGAAGTCTATATATTTAAGTGATTGATTGCCCCTCTAAGCCATGACATAAATGCGAATCGGAGTTGACTATCAATGTACACTATATGCACGCTTTATGTATGTATATGAAGTACGCAAACTTTATGTACATGTATATAAATGTCCATCTATGTATTTAAAGTTTCTATCCACTGCAATGACAAAGCAATTCGGCGTCAATGTGATTTTTTTTTTCATTTCCAGTTTTGTTTTTGTTACAACTTTTTCTCTTTTATTTTATTTATTTACCTTTTATTTTATTTATTTATTTTTTTTTTATTATTTATTTCATTGCGTCTGTCGTAACAACAAGCATTCATCAGTGTATTGGTATAGACGAGAGTGTTGCCAGTGCGAATTCGTTGCACAGCAGAGACGAACTATTGTCGACCATTCGCGACAATCCAATATTCAAATGACGTGGCGGTGGGAAAAACGAACTCGAGCTTGCGAATGTTGACCACAGCCGTGAATTATTCGAAAAAAAAAAAAATAAATAAAAAAAAAAAGAGAGTAATTCAATTCAATATGTATTTACGTATAAAGCAAGAGCACATACATGTATCCATCTACATGTGTTTATGTACGTGTGGTATGTATTCATCAAAAGTTTCCATTATTATTTTTTTTTTTATTATTAAGATATGATATGTTGAGTCATTTTTATTTTTCACATATTCAAACTATTTTTTATTAAATGCGCGATAACTTCCCTCGCGTATTTCATCATAGTTATCATCGTAATAATTGTCATTAATAATCATCTCAAGCAACGAAATAAGAAATCCGTCTTATCGTTAATCAATATGATTTATCACCCCGCATTATTTTACACTAACAAACACAATAGCTTACATAAACAAATAAAAAAAGCCATAAATAAAATTGTGAATTTATTTCTTCACAAATAAATATCTACATTTATTTATCAACATCATCTTTATCTCTAAATATAATCCATCCTCTTTCGTCTCATTATTTTCCCAATAGTTCCACGATGTGTGAGAGCTTATCACGATAAATAGAACCACATTGTTTCCTTGCGTACCATGCACCGACGTTGGATGTTTTACTCGCGTTATACAACCCACGAATGCAACCGTGTGTGCGAGAAATAGAAGAACAAAGGGAAGGTATCGCAGTAGTAGAGGTACAGTTTAATGGATCACTATAGTACACACGGGGCTTTGAACGTAGGGTGGATAACCAACTTTGTCCATTTACCTCCAACATACATACATACATTACTTATATCCATATACATCTCTCATTAGATTATGACATTTCACTTAATATTTTTTTTTCCATCCCACTTTCAATATAATATTTTCATTAAAAATCAAACGCAATTAAAATACATATAGATTTTATTTAAAATTTAAATTGCAATATATTCTTTTAAATTAATTCAAAACAATAATAATAATAATAAACAATAATGAATATAGTTATACATATAAAATTTGGGTCATTCGATTATTGTGAATATGAATAAAAGTAAAAAATGCTCGAGGGTGGTAAATTTATCAAAAGCCTTTCAACTACAGATGTTGTTGAGTGTTGTACATTCAAGTTGCTTTATAAATCGTATAACCATGTATGTAAATGTATATTATATTGTATGTATAAATTGTATATAGATAAATATATGTATTTATATTTGTATTTTGGTTGAAAACCGAAAATGATGGGATATGTGGGCGTATAGATCATGCTTGAAGCGATGAGAGAGCTTTGACGTGAACTTGTACTCTACATGTACGTATAATATTAAATATATTTATGTATATATGTATGTGTATGTAAACCTTATATACCTCTGCTCTTTCCTTGCTGTCGGGTATAGACTTTATCAGGTTAACGGCTATGTGGCTATGGTGTGCCTGATCCCTGACGGCTTGGCAAGGACGGTTGGATTAACGGCGAGGTGGTATGACCGACACACTCATTCCCACCCCCATATAGAACACACGACGCTGATCTCTTTGTAAGGGTGTCACGCTGGTGACTTGACGTTGCTCTATCAAACGCCCGTTTCAAAAGCCCGGGTAGAAATAAAAATAAAATTAAAATTAAATAAATAAATTGCATGAAAAATATGGAAAATTTCTTTACAAACGAGTTCACTTTTAAAGTTGCTAATTTTATTTTCACTTTGGTTTTATTTATTTTTTTTTTTTTTTGCATCAATGTTCAGAATTTTATTTTCTTCCTTTTTTGATAACACGCAAGTTCATTAGACATTTTTTGTTTTATAAATATTTACACGGTGTTTATATATTAAATTTTATTTAAATTCACAAGAAATTGGAATAAATTTAAATGGTCGATGCTGTGAATAATATATAAACACCGCTTCTTGATTTACTGCAAAACCTAAAAAGGTTCTTGTTTAAATAATACATACATAAAAGTATCTAACTTACCCTAGACATGGATATAACGTAGGATTAAATGTTGCATGGCGAAGCCCATTATTTGTGGATTAGAATCAGTGTGCATATAACATTTGTGCATATAAGGAAATACTGGTGTATGCTTTAAGGCAGTAGATGCTTCTTTTGCAGATTTTAGTGTATCAAGTTTACGCTGTGGCTTTCCACCAAGTTTAATAATGAATTTTATAAAGTAATTGTTATATTCATAAAATTATTATTTGCATACATTTATTACCTGCATTTTGCATATGTGAAAATTAAATTTACAAAAAGTATTACAGAGATAATAATATTAAAATTACTTTCCTCTATAAAGGAGAAACAATTATCTTTACTCTAATAGAATACATTTATAATTATATATAAAATATACATATATATATATGTATATAGGTACATATATACTCTGCACATACAATCAATTGCCATTAATTTCGCAAACTAAACGCGATATATATATTGTCTTGGAACATTGCCGCTGGCAGTTGAGAAGATCTTTAGCTGGTGAGTAAATCGATCGTTTGTCGTTGGAGAGTACAATGTGACAATCAGGACATTGGCCTTTATATACTTACATATCTATATGAATCTATGTATAGTATACATGTATGTAGGTACACGTACATATATACAGATGTATTTATTAGGTGAAAGATGTGTTATAGCTGCGAGAGAGTTTACTTCTTTGTGTTTCAGTAGATATTATCATCAAATTCAATGAGATATATACAGTGACAATTTTCGTGTGTTAACTTTATGTTATTCTGTGTGTAGGGTATATTTGATATTGAGTGTGTAGTGTGTGTGTGTGTGAGAGAGAACGAAACAATCTGCGAGAAAATTGGCCGGTGGCAGGTAGGTATGTATGGAAAAGAAAAACGAGGAAAAAATAGTGGCGGAGAATAAAACAAAAATAAAAGAGAGAAAAAAAAAAGCTGGAGTATAAAAATAAATGCAGAGGGGAGAGGGAATGAAATGAAATAAAAAAAAATAAATAAATAAAAAGGTGTATGGAGTTTCTCTCAGTGGATTATACTCGTATGTGGAGAATTACATGAAATGAAATTGATGAAATAAAATCAGGAAATTAACGACCGAGTACAAAGACATTTGTGCAGATAACATAAGTGTAAATAACTATTTTAATACTGATGAGACAGAGGGTAATTTTTGTGGAAAATAATAATAAATAATGAAGTGGATTTCAGTGAGAGAAATGGAAGAAAAAAAATATTATATTTATTTTTATAATTTTTTGTTGGAATGGTTTATTAATGTTTAATAAACATGAATAAATGTGAGATAGAGAAGAGAAATAAATGGAATAATTTATAATATAATGGTAACTAAAGGATTTTTAGTATGTATATATTTATATACATTAGGGATATATTATATGGATATATACCTGCGTGAACTTCTTTCTTCATAATATGGCGTCATGCCAAAATGTCGATCTATCGCCTCGTAAATTACTTTTCCATCTTTTTTAGGAATTAAATTGGTGTGTGCGAATGGTTTTACGTCTAAAAACTTATAGCTCAGATGTATATATACACACACATACACACGTTTACCTATAAGTATATTTTTTTTTCCTATTATTTTCGCAGTCTACGTGTTCTTCATGTCTTTTTTTATTTTTTTTTTGTTATACTACTCCTCAACGGAGAGGGTAATACGCGCCAGTAAAGTCTAAGTGTGGTGCGATGTATGCAAACTAATGCAAAATTACGCCATACATTTTGTCGAATAAATTATCATTTATCTCGAATTAAATTACACTCAATATTTTCGTTATTTGCCTTGTCTATTTCTTATAAAAATTCGATTAACATATTTTTAGCTAGTAAAACCGAAACAAAGTACTAACAAAAAAAAATCATATACCTTACACCACATAATTCTTAAACAAACAAATTGTTAACAATTTATATAGTTGTATATTATACATTATACACTAACACGTTTGTAAAAATTTACGACAACGAAACTGTATATTTATTTCAAATACTTTCTCTCTATATACATCCACCCAATAAAAATAAAACCAAAAATAGTATAAGTGTCGTTCATTTGATGGAGGAAAAAAAAAGAAAAAAGTAAAAGGGTAAGAAGAGAAATGTGTTAGGGGACGAGCTAACTGTCAGAACTGTTGGAATGAGATCGAGTGAGACGGAAAGAAGTTCCTACAGAAAAGTCGCAAAATAAGTTTTCAGCCTGAAAGAACGGTAAAAAGCGGTTTTATTTCGTTTCCGGCGACGATATTATATACACTGCAGCATTATATACTAAAGTATAAGTAGTCGTCATATTATATTATTACATATGTATAACTATACGAATATACATTCATATAATAAAGCACTAAATATAAAGACATCTAATATGTATATAGATTTTTTTTTTTTTTGAAATTAATAAAAATTATAAAATAAAAGTGGGAAAAAAATTTTTCTATACTGGGTCACACGAATCTAGGTATATAATAAAACGTTACGGCATCTTATATATACATATATAAATATGTATGTGTTTATATAGACACATATATATGTGTGTTATATGCGGAAAATTCTCCTCGCATCAGCGATAAAAATACACCGTGAAAAGCTCGATGATCATGGTCGACAGAGCAGATATGAGGACAACAACTGTATAACATATCGACGATCTATTTCTTTTATATAAACCAGCTATTATATACACATTTGACAATAAAATCTTTCAATGTATAATTTTATTTCCATACATATGTATATTTCACAGTTATTTTATTTAAAAAAAATACCATTTGATTTATTCCACGTACAATGGTCGCACGTTTTGGTTCTATCGGTCAAACTCATCGGTATTCATGTTTGATGGCAACAAAATTTCAATAGAGAGTACATAATATTTTACGAGAATGCATTTTGAATATATTTATATATTTATTTATATTGTATAGTAGGTATGTAAAGTATTTAATAAATATATTATTACACATTTATGTATTTTATTTTATTTTATATTATGTGCATGATGAACATGAAAATAAAATGT
Organism: Microctonus hyperodae; assembly: GCA_030347285.1. Lineage (NCBI taxonomy): Eukaryota > Metazoa > Arthropoda > Insecta > Hymenoptera > Braconidae > Microctonus > Microctonus hyperodae. Next base: position 4,930,212 of record JAQQBR010001834.1, read on the forward strand.
ACATTACCCAAATTATCTGCGCGTGCAGTTACAAAGTGTAGGCCAAGCACAAGAGACACGAGTATCACAGGCATGATTGTTAGACACTAATACAACTGTTATATTTATTGTGTTTTAACGTGTACGAACTTGCTTGCAACGTTTGAAAATTATCATCCAGACCCACGGGAACTATTCATTTTGTTTCTGCATTTACGAATGTTATCAACGTCGGTGAATTCAATCACGTTTGTGAAATTCAAGTTGATTTAAAATTAATAATTAAAAGTACAATATTATTTTTTATACATATATAAATTAATTACACACATTTATTAACCACACATAAATTTTCAATGCAATTATCATGTCACTTATATTCACGTTATTTTAAAATATATTATTGCTGTTGAATTTATAAATTACGCCTTGTTTAATTTAGATTTATATGTCCTTAGTCACTCACAATATTATCCTCCCCTATATGTAATAATGTATGTATATGTGTGTGTATATATGCGTGTAATATATAAATACTTTATATAGACGTTTGAGGGCGCGCATACAATAAATATATTGTACACACGTTTATTGTGTTTATTATGTGTGAATGAATGAGGGTTGAATGTGGAGTGTGCATTATCGAGTTCCGGAGATTGGATAGCAAATGGTCTACGATTTAATTGATGTACGTATATCGATATAATATTTATTATTATTATTACACTCACAAATAATTAAAATTTAAAATAATAATTTCAAAACAATATTTCACCATTTTATATTATCGTTTATATTTTATTACAGTTCAAATATCACGTGAAATTAATTTTTTCCCACATTTTTTATAATTTATATTTCACACTAAACCTTTTTTTATTTTTTATATATTATTATACGTGAATATAATTCACAAAATAATCAATTTATTTTGCTGTTAGATAATTTTTTTTTTATTTCAGTTTATGATTAGTTTTTTTGTTTTTTGTTTAGCGATTTGAAATAATAGTGTCACGATGAATTACGACGATGTAATTTTGGGAATCGACAGTACGTGTGTGCACCGTATGGCAACCGGTGAAAGACTGTTCGGGCGCCGGATCTTTCAAACCTGGCGACGCGTGACGTCACGTCTGTTGGGAACCAGCGCGCGCTGCAATGGAACGGAGTGGAGCTAGAACTAGCTTCGCGGGTTCTTCACCCTTGTTCTCATCTGTAACTGCATATATATCAGTCGTTTTCTTCTTCAAATAATGTCCTCTCAGCATAATTTATTCATATTCTCCATATTCATTCTATATAATAAATACGCATTATAAATTTTTAAAAATAAAATTTATATTAAATATTACATCTCATACATTCTCCACAATTGCTGTAAATATATTTATTTATAATGTCCTCACGTTTATATTATCATTCAAGTATTTATTGTAATAAAAATAGTTCAACGCCTGACTATTTTATCACTTTGAATAATTTATTCCAACGTTCACTAAACCGTTGAACAATTTTATTTTAACGCGTTCAATATTCCATGAGAATATTTAATTTGTACAAAACTCCAAAAAAATATCATCGACATCATCATCGACTACTAAAGGCCATGTGCGACACGTATAAAACTTAAACCGGAAATAGCGAGTGGAAGTAAATGAAGAATCGAAGAAGCACTATAAAAAAAAAAATTAACTAAGAAAAAAAAAATAAATATCGACTGATAAAAAAAAAAAAAACTCAGACAGGATGTTCCATCCACCACGCGATTACACGACACTTATATACACCTATAACATTTTATTTTTCATTTTATATATCTATCTACACTTTTTTTTGCGGCTTCTTCCTCCGATTTTTTCTTATCGCGATGAGACTTGGTCGCGTTACGATTGACCTATTCCAACAGCTTGCGTTCAGCCAATATATCCATAAGAAATTAAATAAAATTTTTATCAAATACTTATTCAAATCACAGACTTAAAAAATTTTAATACTTGTATTATAAAGAAATATAATTTACACTCACCAGTAAATATATATTCTGAATATAAATGTTATCACGTATGGTGTTCAACAGGGAATTTCTCTATCTATTATATAGACACATGTACATATATATAATATAATAATATAATCGGAGGCTTGCATGTCTCAATCGTGAATAATTCATGAGTAATATATGCAGTTATCCCTTCGCCCTTGACGTGTGTTCACCTCTTGGCCGATTCACCACATATATATCCATACCAACAATGCATTTATGTATATAGGGGTGTGTGAGTCAGATATAACGCGTGTACAAACAGCCCCACATACGATTGACTCGTTAACATGATATATATGAGGTGGTGAATACTATTCATCTTGCCGACGCAGTTGTGAAATGACCACATCTCATCGATTCATTTTGACAAAAGAGGATGTATAGAATATTATTATATACCACCACGTAAAATTGTTGCGCATTTGATTCTAGAATTTATCTATATAATGTATATGTATTTTATATATGTGAATATATGCGGATATTTATACGTAGAGAAACTGTGCGGTGACCCTCCGGGTATACAAAGACATTCATTTAAATAATTTATTGCAGCTAGGATTCATTAATGTTTATTTGCGTATATAATGTTGGTATTCTGTATGCCAAACCCATTTGCATTGTGATAAAGTAAAATATCATGTATTTTAAATATATATGTACAGATGAGACAATGTTGTGTGGCGTGAAAAGTTGCAATATTGGTTTTATTATTTATATCTGATATATTCTCGGGTATTGTATGTGGGTGTAATAATAAAATAAAAAAATAATAAATACACTAACAAAAAGATGTAATATATCATAGATGAAAACAAATTCACGGAATGAAGTTGGATATATGTTGGGGGGATGAAGTATGAAAGTGGATTGGTTTTTATTAATGGGAGGAAAATAAAAAAGAAAAAATTGAGAATTATATATTATTAAAAATAAAGGAGGGAAATTTTTTTTTTTCTTATTTCTGTAAGTTGAAAGACGAGAGATTAGATATGAAGGAGAACAGAACGAAATGGTAAAGTGAATAGGTATATAAGTAGTATGTGCACGAATCGAAAAGAGCAGATGTCGTATATGTGAGTTAGTGGTTTCCATGCGGCCTCGAATTTCATCTTACGACAGGGATGTTTAAAAATAGAGGACGAATAGAATGAAGGAAGAACACCGAGATATATAAGAGAGAATGAATAAGAAGAAAGTACAGAGTATATAGTGAGAGTTCGAGTACATATTATACACACGTTATGTCGCCAGATTTCTCTCGATGTTGTGTGTCTGGTTTGGTATATAGTTTGATGATGAATCGTAAAAGATATCTCTTGCCATGAAAGTACAAGAAAGAAAGAAGGTATATAAATATAAAAAAAAAAAAAAAACATCAGTCGAACTCTGTTCAGCACAAGTCAGCAGCAGAGTTTCGCATAATTCTGTCGCTTTCTCATCGCGCTTTCCTTTTACTGACATTAACGCTTGCGCACTTAGGAATTACTTAGGGGTGTGAGAGAAGTCAATAAGCCACAGAATAAATAGCCATTTGAAAAATGAGATAAGTATACAAAAGCGTACTGAATTACGCGTGCATTGACATGATGAAAAATAAAAAGCAAAAAGATTTATAATAATGAACGAATAAGAAAAAAAATTAATAAATAAAATGGGGTCATATACATTTTTAATCCTCTCATTGCAACTTATTGATTCTTACTGATATTAAATACAAACTACTTTTGCAATGAATTAAGTACTATACTGTTGTATTGAAAAACAATATGCAGTTTATATATTTCCAAGGGAAATAATATTGCTCGCATGGACTATTGTTTTTGGAGTTATGTAGCTAAATAATATATCATCGATGTAACCAACGATGGCGGTAGGTCCTAACCATGGTCAACTAGTAAACTAATGTCCCGTTCCGCGTCGCAGATTGTAGCAATGTGTTTCTCTGATGTAGTATATATGGTTGTATTATATATATACATATGTAAAGCTGGATCTGGAGAGAGGGAAGAGAACTATATGGGAAACATATGCTCGTCATCCGTGCTTGACAATCGTATTCTATAACTGTGTGTAAAAGCATTTTGACCGTCGTCCTCTCACTTTTCATCTATACATCCCGCTGAGAATGCCTGGTATGGGTCGATCCTTTTTTTCTTTTTTTTTGTACATGTGTACATATGTATATAATGTACCTCACCACTGTTGTTTTTGCAGGGAGAATATTAGAATGAAGTGTGCCCAACGATCGTCCACTTATTCGTTTGCTGCCATATGTCACCGTGGAAAATTAAGTGTACATGTGTTTTATTTCAGTTTTATATATGAATTATGGTGATGTATGTATATGTTTGATATTAATGTGAGTGAAGGGTAAATTGAGTAGTGGAGGAGATTAATTATGAAATATTTTAGATATTAATTTATAGGGAGGAAAATAGAATGATGGAAAAAAATATTTTATGTGTATTTAAATATTTGTGGAAGAGTTGTAATATGTTTTTTTTTTATTTTGATACAGTATTTTTTTTATTGATAATTATAGTAATGGGGAGATGTTTATATTGTAGAGAATAGTTTATTTAAAAAAATTTACATGTTATTTAAATTTATAATAAGAAATATTCAATTTTTTTTTATCTGTCGAAGAAAAATTTTTAATGTTGATTTTTAACGTTTCAATGGAATAAATTATTATGCATTTAGTAAATTTTATTTTTCCAAATGCAATTAGTAGAACAATGCAAATGGTAATACTTGAAATGGGAAATAATTTATTTCTTTTTTTTATTTTTCAAATATATAATTTACTTTTATATTACTGTCACAATTTGAATGGAAAAAAAATATAATTTGAAACTTTGAAATGTTTGATGAAGTGTAAACTTGGCTCAGCGATTTAATGGCATAGCAGTAGTAGCAACCAATCAGAATGGCGGAAAAGCGACAACAATAGAGATAATTTTATGTGTGACATCTACTTTTTGATTTAAGAGATTTATAAATCTGTATAGTACAAAAATGTATACGGTTGGTGAAGTATATTTTTGTTGGACTTGCTCGTGATATTTCACAAAAATGCATAAGAAAAATGGCTTTGTCGACTCACAGACTCCTAAATCTTCTCATAAATTAAACAAATATAAATAATAATACCAACAATTCACCAAAAAACACTACACATGCTCCGGAAAATTTACATACTGTCACATCATAACTGATATGAATTGAAATACAGTTAAAAATTTGTTCTTCATTCAAATAAACTTTTAAACTATTAAAAATATCAATTATAAACTCTACAAAAATCATCATCAATCATTATTTATACAAACGAATAAATAAATAAATAATAATAAATATTCAATCATTATATATAATATATTTTATATATAAATTTGTAATTCTTCCAATATGATTTTTTCTTCAAACTTTGTGAAAAAAATTTTTTTTTTAAATCCCTTTATATCACATATAAAACAATAATTTATTGTTCAATGATAAGCTACTACATACAAGTATATGTTTTGTGTTAATGATAAAATAGTGCATTTATTGTTCTAGTAAAAAATATGTAAGTGGCGGCGTCTACATATCGAGATGAAGGGATCAGGCTAACGCACTTGAACCGTGTCTGAGTTTCTAAATGAATACATAGTATTTTTTTTCTCTCATTTTTTCCCTTCTCTCCAAATGTCTTGTACAGCACAATGACGTCTGTTTGTTACCAGTAATACTATGTGTATACATATATTATAGATACGGAGAGAACAAGATTATTTTTTATTTTTTCGTCGGGTTTAAACGGTAGTTGAATTATTTTTATTTGGTCGTTACAGTAAAATAGCCTGGACGTGTACAAAATTTTTACCATCTATATCTTACTTTGCGTTTTATATTTATAACAACGAAAAAAAAAATGAGTGAAAAAATATAACGAAGAGGAAGAGGAATAAAAAAAAAATTAAATGCTCATATATACTAAATCACCGTTGGATATTAAAGCTTGAAAATGTCCAACGCAGAAAGAAATTTGTGTTTTACCCAGGAATGGAAACTCATGACGACGACGACGACGACGACAACGAGCTATATAACTTGTACTGTAAAACGTTATGCTTCGAGAATGTTGCGTTGTATATGCGAATGTGTCATGTATATAAATATACATATATGTGATATCGTTGGTTGTACACTGAGATTTGTCAGAAGAGTGAGCATATTATACATGGTAGCATTGTATTTCATTTTCCGCGTAAGGTTATGGTACTTTTACATTAAACAAACTTCTAAATTATTCATATTTCCGTCAAGTGAATTATTAAACCACTTACGTGGTGCGGAAAATAAAGAAAAATGTTTTAATATTAGGTAAAAATTTTCACAATAGCAAGAGAGAATATAACTCAAATATAATTCATTGATATATTACATAAAATTTCAACTTTTTTCCTGTCCAGGGGGTCCATATGGACCCATTGAAAACTATAATGCTCTTTTAAAAATAGAAGAAAAATATAAAATAATAAAATAAATTTTCCCTACGTATTATCAGAGGTTTTATTAACTTAAAAAAAATACTCAACAGTTTGTAATATATTATTAATATTTTTATTATCCAAATGAAAATGAATTAGAAAGAAAAAAAATGTTAAATTAATTTTTTGATAAATGAAATAAATAATTCTATAAAAAAATCTCCGCATTTACCTGACATTTGATACTGAAGTGTAAAGGTCTTCTATGTATTATTCTATTACAACGCAAAACGTTTTGGTCGTCTCAAGAGACATATATATCTAAAAATAAATTCCGATAACTCGGACACGTAGGCAAACGTGATATCAATACCAAATCGTTTCATTTATACTTTTTTTTCCTTCTGGATTTTTTCTTTCGCACTTTCTTACCCGGGTGAAAGTATACCACAAAATAATTGTTAGACAACACAATGAATTTAATGGCGGTTGATTGAACTATAGGGACCGATAAGATGTAATGATTCTCTAACTTTCTTCTATGTATACATTCACACACATTGGAATGTATATATATAAATAAATAAAGTGTGAGAGTACATAGGAAACGAAGGGCAATCGATTGGAATAAATGTATACTTTAATACATACTTAAATAAAAATAAAGAATTAAGAGAGATTATGATTTATATATTTTTATTTATTTCTTTTTGTTTTATAGTCATGATGAAAATTATATTGTGCGGTTTTAGTAATAGATTGTCACATAGCAATATATCGCACATTGGAATCAATAGGTTGAGGGTATATTACAGTTGTACAAAACAGATATAATGATATTACAGCATGACCTTGCGCGTGCTGTGCATCGATATGGTAATTATTGGAATAAATGACCTACACATCCGGCGAGGTTAATAATCATGATGAAATTACCACAATTCCCCCAACAAGAATTCAATATCCCTTTAGTAATAAATTTTAAGAAAATAATTATAACAAAATTAATTCAATCACAAAATTTGTAATTGTTAATTTTTTTCAATTTTGTATAAATTATATAAATAAATTTATTATCAAGTTTATTTTAATACTCAAGAAATAATATCTGAATAATTCTAAAAGAAAAAATATATTTTTTAATAATTAAAAAATTTTAAACTGCCAAGTCACTTGGGTTATCTGTATATATGTAATTGCATGTAAAATTAGAGTATAAATAATTTAAATAATATTAAATTCTGTACCGAATTGATATCTACATAACTGGAGAATTAAAAAAAAAAATAAAAATATTTATTCATTAAAAAAATAAATTGTGTATAATTTTTTATTGACTACTAAAAATATGAAAACTATTTAAATAAATTATTTTATAATCATGTTTAACCGTGGCATATAAACATTCACTATACATACCAATCCTATATAAATAAATAAATAAATAAATAAATAAAATCCATGGTGTCCGAATAAATTAACTATTAATAAATTTTTACTCCCATTAAATAATCCGCTTATTTTTTATCAAATGAAAAAATTATTATTTTCCATTGCAATAACTCAATAACAATTAATTCTAATGCAATAAATTAATAATTGAAATATAGGTGTTAATAAGCAGGTTCAAACGTGCACATTCAGCTTCATTAGATACAGAATGAATATATAATATATATGAATTATGTATATATTCATGTTAATGTCAAGATATAGCTGTATAGATAGTGAAAACATGGATTATCAATGTCTGTTTGCCCATGTACTGTAGGTATGTGTACATGATTTACATCTACGATAAGTGTACGATGCTGTATGTGCGGAAATGTGGCAATTGACATTACCCATTCAAGTATTCCGGTCTGATATTATGACTTATAGAACTATTACAGCTCATAAACAAATGTAATTACTAATATTTACATCTTCCATAAACACATTAAAATTATTATTACAATAGATATAAATATTCCATCCTTTATTGGACAATTAAAAATAATTTTTATAGTAAAATATAAAATATTTTGTGTTCTATATTTAAATACATTATGTATTAAAGTGATAATATATTTAGATATATTGATGGCGAATTTAAATTATTATCAATGCATTTAGATATTATTTAATAACAATAATAGATTCATATATAATTTTCGCTGTGAATTAATTTAGAGTTGAACTAATGCGCAAAGAGAAAAAAAATAGTTAAATATATAATCGAGTATTTAATAGAATTATATATAATTAATTAAATAATACAAAGTTATTAATGTATTATTTATGGAGTATTAAACAAATAAGAGTTTGATGAAATTTATTTAATAAATCAATTTGATATATTATTCACTATAAAATAATAATTATTTTTTGTATTTAATCTGTAGATGTATATGCAGGTGTGGTAAAACCATTCATTCTAACTTGTACCTTTATAGGGTTACTACCAACATTAAACCCAGTTGGCTTAACAGTGCTAATTCATTGTCTATATGTATGTAGACATCTAGAGCCCTATAATATACGCACATATGAAGTACCATCATTAAATACTCTCTTGATACTGGGATACATTGTAAAATAAGCTCTGTACATGTAAAATAAAATACACGTATATATACGAATAAGTTCAGAGGGCTTTTAACTCTTTATACAGAATCACTCATGGGGAATATAGTCAACCAAGTGTGTATTAGAGTAGTATGGGATATCGCAAACGTCAACGAGACAGGAATAAATTGTAAAATACGAAGTGAGAAAACATAACGCACATGGTTTATATTTTTCATGACGTTGGCATTTATAATCGTATGGTTTTATTTTTCCCTTATTTTTTTCTCTACCACAAATATGTATAAAAAGCTTTTGTATACATACATATACGTTCATGTACATGTCATTCATCAAGCATCACTTTCAGTTTGTACTGAACAGCTTTCAAAATGTATTTTTTTTTTTTTATATTTTATTTGTCAAGATGTTTACTGAATGTCGATGTATTTTTGTTACAGTATCCCGTGTGCAGTCATGAAAATTACGGGGGGGAGTATTTTATACACTTTGAGGAATAGTTGTTTATGGTAACTATAAAAATATATATTAATTTCCGTACTGAAGTTGGGATTTATTCAAGTATAACTTAACTCTGTACTTTAATCCAACTATAATTATATTTTACTTAGTTTTATCATACTGTATATTTTAAATAACTTTTACCAAACTTTCAATAACTATACTTGATATCAACTAACAAACAATCACATGCCCAGTAGTATTTTTTCTTCATTTTTCATTCGTTAATATAAATAAAAATAATAAATACTCTCAAATAAATTTTTTCATAAAAATAATTCTCTAAAAATAATTATTAATAATTATTATAACCAATAACAATTTATTAACCCTTGTTAAATTTATATAAAACACATACTAATATACATATACATCTATATAACATGTGTATATATAATACATAAAAAAAAAAAAATAGCTGTGAATGCCAGAATCGAATAGTCATCATTTATAGTTGCTGAAACTATATTTATTTTTTTGAGTGTAACGTGCGAGGTCTTGTTGACTCAACGATCGTGTGCACGTCGTCTACATGGGCATTATATACCACATAACCCTATAGTCACAGTGTGTATACATATACACTAATGTATACATATATTTATGTATAGTATATGCGGTATAAGTGAACGAAAATGTGCGCATTTACGAGCTGGAGCGAGAATGACGACGAGGCATATAGTGTTAAGGTATATGGGAGTATAGTAGCTGCTAGCATAGAGCAAATATAAGCAAGAAAGTGATGGTGTGGTGAACGCGACGAGCTTTCGCAACAAACACGTTAAGAGGTGAACCAGTTGCGGTGACGAAAAGTGTATATGCGCGAGCTCCAGTTAAAGAATGTATGAGAGAGTGTTAGTGGGAAATGATGCAGGCTTACAAAAGCATCAGAGTGACGGAATATAAGACGATGAGGATGAGAGGGAAAAATAAAAAAAGAATGAGTGGATAAAGTAGACAGACCATCGGGAGATGGTGAGCACGTGGCAAAAATAATACACTCGGTCTGTTTAAGCGCCGCCACTATAACGAATTATTTTTAGACACCCTTTATATACACATTTAAACAATATCTTATTGAATATAATGTATAGGAATATTTTCTATTTGTATTTAGAATTTTATTATAGTGTGTGTGAGGGAATTTAAAAGTAAATTTGTAAGCAAATATTTGCGCCATGAGTTTATATTAATAGATATGATGAATAATTATTTGATGAAGATTAAAAATAAAAATATTAACTTTGTGTATTTCTTCCCAAGTTGCTTTTAGTTGTTTAAAAAATTTATATTATACTGGTATGATAAATAATATCTGTGTGTAATAATAATTGATGTGGGTGAAATAATGAATTTATATTTCGTTATTTTTATTCAACATTGTCATTATTTTTTTTAATTAATATTTAACGAGATAACTGCGTAACTGTCACAGTGCTGTTGGGGCGTGAATAAAAAATTAAAATACGCGGTGGTTTATATATTTATTCACGGTTACAATTATGCATGCATGCCCATTAGAGATATATTTTAAACATAAAAATATATAAATATTTATATCACCAATGCGGACGAATTTTCTAAGATTTATAAGTACGTCATTATTTTTTTTTTTTCGCTCAAATTTATTTTTATATTACACTAAAATAATTAATTATAACAATGTACATGATGTAAGTGCATTAAATTACTTAGAGTGCATACATTTATCATAAGCAAACGTGATTTATTAGTGAAAACACTGATGAATATATTTCAATAAATAAAATATATTTCCAAGCGAAATATTGAGAAGTGTAGTTGGGTATATGGTAAGTATTAGTCTGATAAATGTATATAATGTCGTAAGTAAAATCAAACTCTCGACAGGTACATAGATATATGTAAAATACATATATGTATATACTTACTAGGTACCCCTGTGTTGCAATTTAGTAGCTAAGAGTTGTGCGAATCACAATCTTGTTGCATTGCATGTGGCATTGCTATAAATTCACCAGATGCCATTGAAAATCCTGTTTCACAATACAATTGCTTCTAAGACGTTTCAATATGTATATGTATGGATATATATATACAAATAACGTGTATATTTATATAGATATACGTACGATAAGTGCAAATAAGTGAGACGAAAACTATTTCCATGGTACAGTCGTTTGCCCTGGCAAAAGTGTGTGCCAAAAATATACACCAATGTGTTTGCTACTGATGTCTGTTTGCCGAAGGGAGACTGTATGATTTTGTATATGTATATATGTATTATATACCCCTATACACGGAGCACATACACAATTTCAACTGAAACTATATTTTTAACTCATTCGCGTGCGTGCTATTGACATTCCATTCTTTCTTTGTTTCGTTGTAAGTTTTATTTATTTCAAGTTTCACTGTGTTTTTTTATTTTAATATTTTTTTTTTAATCATAAATAATATAAATATGAAATGTGTTTTAGTTTATTATTAATATTCATGAATCATATGTATATTTGTATTTATATTTTTACAATATTTTCAACGGGAAAAAGAGTTTTTATCTAGGTTTGTATTTTTGGATAATTGAAAATAGTTACAGTTACTGTAAATAATAATTATTTAATTTCGGCATTTATTTTTTTTTTAGTTGATAATGTAACGTTATTTTTATATAATACAACGAGGGACTGGTATAGTCATTCGTGGAATTATTAATTTTTAAACATACAAAATTATCTATTCGTACAAAAATTTCATTTATAAGTTATTAATATTAATTGGAAACTAACAAACTAAACACAATATTCGTCATTAAAATTTTTTTCTTTTTCCATTTTATTTCCTTAATTCTCCATCCTCTATTTATCAATCAACATCAAATAATCAAAACCACTTCACAACTAAACCACACAATACCAAAACAATATCATAAATAAATTTTTCCTAATTCACAACATCAAAATTAAAATCACCGCATTATTATTTTCTATTAATTTTTTTTTCCAAACTTCACACTAACCCGAAATCCCTCTATAACATGTTCAGTTTAATTAATTCACTTATAATTGTATATTCAGTCTAACAATAATTACCGCAACGGATAATATATGACGGGGCAATCCTGATGGATGTTTTAGCATCTATATGCAAGTATATACCTACATTATGTTATAACATATATGTTTACGCGTATACCTTTATACATACATACATACATACATACATACATACACACATGTAGTAAAATTACCGAAGTGACACACGACCCAATAGATTACGTATATAGTGATCGATTCATTTAATTCTCAGCGGTCTCCTAGCTCGATGCAATTCTCAAATATCGCTTGAGGGAATTATATAGATGCAACGTTTACAAATGCGCATAATCCTCTTGTCTCCGTTTTCATGAGCGACAAAACTCACACACCAAGTCGACGCAATATGTATACATATACACAAGTCACACTATATATTATAATTATATACATATGTACATACATACCTAAATAAATTGTGGAATAACTTGATACATATCATGAAGCATCCCATTTACGTGGGCGTGCTGTGTTTATTTTACTTGACGCTCGTATACGACCAGTAATTTTCAGGTCGTTTGAGAAATTCTACAGGCATATATAACGTGTCGTTATGTATATACATATAGAGATATAAAAATATATTATTAGTAAATATACGCGATACAGATGTAATCACAGCGATGTTTGTGGATTAAAATGCAATTGGATAAAAATAAATTAACTGTAAAAAATAATTGTGTGTATTATTATTATTCAAATATGTATATATGTATTATTTTTATATTGAGTATACATATATACTTTGACTTATTTGTATGTTTATAATGTATTTTTGTCCAAGTGTACACGATGAAATATCAACAGCTGTTACAGCTGATTTTTTTTTACTTTTATTTTTCTTCTTTACTTTTTATTTATTTTGTTTTTTTTTTGTCTGGCATTTAATCTGTACTTATTGTTGTTTTATTTTATTTCACTTGCAGTTGGTTTCGTGGCTTCACTGCACAATGTGCAGAAGAACTACTGAGGTGCCGGATTGAATGTGAGGTAAGTTATTTCGCATAATATCTGAATTCAATGGCAAACTCTCATTCAGCCCCTCGGCGAATTTCTGGTCAAGCTAAACGTAACGTTGAGAACTTGTGAAATCGATAAATTATGTATGAACTACCACGTCGTTTTCACGATAGAGAATTCTCTCTCTTTCTAAAGGTTTAATGTTTTTCATCTCTTTGCGTTGTTGAATGTTACTCGATCACGTGAATTACAAATTGTAAATGGAGTTTATAAATATTTACATTTCACGATATTTTCAAGAATAAAAGTAATCTTTTTTTTTTTTTTTTTATGATATATATGAGTATGGACTTTATATATTTGTATACATATGTGTGCGTAATCGATTCGATATCCGATGGTTATCCCATTAGAAGTCGCGATATATTTTACGATAGCTATTTCGAATATTTGAAAAAATAAATTTATATATTTTATACGTGAAAGTTTCGAGGTGAATTTAAATTTTTAATAAAATATTTTTCTTGACCTTTGAATGTATATATTAAATATACATATATAAAATGTATCTTTAACATATATTTTCTATACTGCGGTTGCTGTCTAATTTTATAAAACAATATATTATTTATAAAAGGATACATTGCAGCGATTATTTATTCAATGGTAACTCTCTAGTATCTCATGAAATTCTTATTGGCTTTTGCCAAAAGTGTTGAGCGCACGAGTGACTTTTCTTCTATATACACATGTACATATACATATATAAAACGAGATAATATAAATCTA